>PVHY01007330.1:0-68077 GCA_004024945.1 Uropsilus gracilis
GAAACAAGCCATAAAGAAAAAGGCAGAAACCAAATGGTTTCACTAATGTATGGGATATAGTGAAAAAAATAAAATAAACAAAAACCTTGAGGAAAGTCAAAACAAGCTAAGCACCAAAATGAAGCTCACAACTATGAACAGGAGGGGAAGGGGGGGAAGGGAGGGGAGGGAGGGGGGGCAAAATCTTGAGATTACAAATGTTATGAAATTTATACATAAATAAATAAAAAATAAAAAAAAGATATAAATTCCTTTCCTCCATTCCTCTGAATCTCATGCCATGAACAAGGAAGGAAGCCAGGTGTTCCTTTATCCAGACATACAATTCCAAGTAGGTAACAGGGTAATGAAAACGTGTTGTGAAAAGAAAATGGAGTTCAAAATAAAGTAACAGTTCACATTCTTGGTTTTGTTTATAATCTATAATCTATTATGAGAGTTCATTGGTGATGAGAAAATTCTAGTTCTCTCTGTTTTATTCTACCATTCACCCTTTCAACACACCTTTAAATATAAAGATTCTAACCATTAAGATGGATTTTAGAATACAATAGAGAAAGGGGAAGCATAGCACAAAATCAAAAGGTGACACTCTGTAAGATGTAAAGGAGAAAGAAAATTCAGGTGAACATACTCCATGAATACTGATTATCAGGTATTTAAGCAATTCCACAAAGTGATTAATTAAATCACTGTGGGCATGAAGTGTAGGCATAGAAAATTAGAGGAAGAGGAATATAAAGAGAATAGAAAAATATGCAATAAAACTTTTCAGTATGTTAACTTTCTATTTATTCCAGCAAACCATAAAATTCCTCACATTTAATACTAACATTAAATGGATGATTACAACTGAAAATATTTGTTAATTTTAAATTAATGTATTAGAAGCATTTAATTGTAAGAAAAATAGACCAACTTTAACATTTGAAGTTATAGAATTTATTGGAGAACAGTAACTGTTCAAAGTAAGAAGGAAAATTTCAATTAATCAAGATGCTAAAAATGACAGGGTAAGAATTATATAACAACATGAATTATATAACTAGAAAATATCTTCAGAGTACCATTTAGAAATTAACATGTTTTTTGAGCCTTATTTCCTTTACATGTCTTACAGCTTTCGGTGTGTGGGGAATTTCACCCCCTTTGCTAAGTTTAGTCACAAATATTTCCTTCTTTATGGTGTCATTGTAAATGAGATTGGACTTTAAATTTTCCTTTCTAACACATTGTTTGCCTGTAGAAATAAAACTGCTTGTTGTGTTCTAATTTTGTATCCTTACCTCTTTATTTATTATTTCTAGTTTTTTTTTGCTGGTTGTTGTTAGCATGTTTGACTTCTCTATATATAATACCATTTCATCTAGAAATAGTGAGAGTTTCACTTCTTTTACAATTTGGATTCCTTTAGTCTTTTTCTTAATTATTCTAAGACTCATTACCCCTATATTAATAGCAACATTCTCCACAACTGTCAAGCCTGAACAGAACCATCAATGAAACATGCACACCTAGTCAAATATATATATATATTTGACTAGGTGTGCATGTTTCATATATATATATATATATATATATATATATATATATATATATATATATATATATATATATATATATATCCAAGCTGCTTATAGGGCTAAGCTGGCTGTGTTCTTTAAAATGTCATTTCCATTTGTAGAACAAGGCCTGTTAGGTTCTTTCAAGATAATTATTCATGGATTATCAGATGACTCACCTCCAAAATAAAGACCAAAACTGGAGAGTCACAAGACTTCTGACAGTAGATATTTGGTTCAAAAGGGTTCAGTAGCAGATTATTAATTACATTAAAAGTAAAAGGGATGGGGTCACAATTGGTGGTTCTGATAGCGATTCTATTTCCTTTCCCTTCATAATGAATGCAGCATTTCCTTGATTATTTTGTGATTTAAAACTAGCCCTTGTTAAAATGGCCACAAGAAGATGGGCCATTTTAACATGGTGTCTTGCCAAGAGTCTTTGGCAAGAATGGAGAACGGGCACTGTCATGAATTGTCCAGTGATGTCGAGTAAGAGCAAAGAGATTGCTGGGAGGTAGAATGCACATGGAAAAATGAGAGAGGCAGGGACAACTGTCTCTAGTATTGTCACCATTGTGAAGAATTTGCCAAGTATAAGGGTGAGGCTAACACAGCTAGTCTTTGTCTTCAGTTAGTGCTATTGATATGTGTTGGGATGTGTCCCTGGGGAACAAGGAACCAGTGACAGGCACAACACGCCAAAAGGACAGTCAGTTTTCAGACAACATCCTCTTCCCTCAGGTCCTAGATTTTCCCCATGTACCCTTAGGTTAACTCTTTTCACTTTTCCAGATTTTCTGGTAACCCCCAATATCCATTCTTTATCAGAAAATTGAGCTAGTATCTTTAGCCAAAATGTCTACTGCCCAATCATACATACAACAATTATTCAGAGAAAAGTTGCTTCTTGCTGTAATTCTTCTGTTTTTTTATGGCACCTTATGTTACTCAATTTGATTGGATTTTGCTTT
The DNA here is from genome assembly GCA_004024945.1 of Uropsilus gracilis. Classification (NCBI taxonomy): domain Eukaryota; kingdom Metazoa; phylum Chordata; class Mammalia; order Eulipotyphla; family Talpidae; genus Uropsilus; species Uropsilus gracilis. The sequence continues at coordinate 2,537 of PVHY01007330.1, forward strand.
ATCTATTTCAGTTTTGGTTTCTATTAAGACCTTCAACTGATAGGACATTATTGAGGATAATCTGCTATACTCACAATCTAATGATTTACTGAAAATCTAATGAATAACCTCATCTAAATAATATCTTCACAGAAATACCTAAAACAATGTTTGACCAAATATCTGAGAACCATGTATTATGCGTGCTGATTCATAAAATTAATTATCATAAGGATATTTGGTTTTGAAATATTGGTTTCATGCTGGTAATTGTTTTCTATCTCACTGTCTTTTCCTTCACGTACAGTGGTTTTCCAGACAAATTACTATATTATCTGCAAATAAAGATAGTTTTATCTTTCTCTCATGTTTTTAATCATTTTTATCATTTTAATATCTTAAATAGTATCAAAAAAGCAGCAATAATGAGTCTCATTTCCCTTTCCTCTAAATTTAGCAGAAGCCAGTGCCACATTTCTACTAATCAAGATACAGGTTAGTCATATTTAAAAAGTATTCAATCAATTTTTTATTATAGCTTTTATTAGGAATGGATTTAATTTTGTGTAAGGTTTTTCATGGAAATGATACGATTTCCTTCTTATATCTATCTAAAACATGAACGGTATTAGTTGATTTTCTCATTTTGTTCCACTCATGGATTGCTAAAATAAATCTTAGTCATTATTTATTAATTTTAATGAGTTGTTCCTCTGCTGGTTAATATTTTATTTCAAATATTAGCATCTACATTTGCATAAAGTTGGCCTGTAGTTATTTTTTTATGTAAAATAATTATTGAGTTTAAGTATTCATGTTTTATTTGTGTATTTATTATGATATATTTGAAAATTAGAAACCATTCTATGTATTTAAAATGGAAGGAATTTAATGCATAATTAGTTACATATTTGGAAGGATTAGCGAAACAAAAGAGAAGATAACATTAGTAATTGCCGCAAAACCAAAACTGTTATTGGTCTCCCGCATCTCTGTGGCAGGACCTTAGCATATTTTACGGGGAAACAATTTGCCTGAATAGAATTCATAAGCTAGCATATCTGTTCCTCTGCATTCCAAATCGCTCTCGTTCTTCGCAGCTGTATCTACCTGTCTTCACCTTGAACACTGTTGCTGCCGCTGATCTTGCAACCAGAAATACCAGGAGAAAAAGAAAGAATGCAGGCTTTTCTACTCTCTACTACTACTCATTTCATCAAATCTTCCACCAGAGCATTCCATTGGTGTCTGAGAACTGTTAATCGTGGGACCCGAGACTTCATACTACATATAGGGCACAGGAGGGCAGGAGTGGGACAGGGACAGGGTGCAGTGGAAATATCATAGCAGTTTCCTGCGCAAATGGAATTTGGAAGTTTTCCCTTTTTCTCATTAGCTCACTAAAGCAACTTAAATATCATGGGTAGTATATCCTCCTTGAGCACAATAATGGTCAAATGATTATTTGGGGATAGCTTTTTGATAATAATTTCTATATTTTATAATATTCTCTAGCTTTTAAACTGGGCTGTTAAAACTCTTTGCTGGAGATAGTTTCAGGAGATCACCTTTTTTGTAAAAAAAAATATTTAAATGTGTTAGTGGAAAAGTACAATTACAGTTCTTAAAATTTTCTGGTTTTGAAATTCTTTCTGTTATATCTAATTTTGGGATATCTATTATTTCACCATATTTCTTTGTCTGATTTCTTATTTATTGAATTATCTATCTTATCAACTTTGTTTTAATTCATAGAGGTAACACTGGTTAACATTGTATATGATTCAGAGTTATATGATCACATTGCTTCTACTATACGTCACCACACCGCACCATCACCAAGGCAAACATAGTCTTCTAACATAACTCATTTGGGAACCCTTCCCACTTCTTTCCACCCTTCTTCCCTCTCTACTACTGATGTAATTCTATTTGGATATTATTTTATAGGACTTATGTTCAGATAACTTCTCTCATTCAATAGATGTCCTTTTCATTTGTTGATGGTATCCTTTGATATAGTCCCATTTGTTAGTTTACTTTTGTTAGTTTTACATGTGTGGATGAGTTGGTTGTGTGTGTGTACATGCATGTGTGTGTGTATGAAAGAGAGAGATATCACCAAGTCTGAAGTCAAGTAACTTATCTTCTAGTTTTCTTCTAGGACTTTAATGGTTTCAGATCTCAGATCTGCATCCAAGGTTTTAACCCAGTTTTAATTATAGTTTGAGTATGGTGAAAGATAATGATCCATTTTCATTCTTCATGACTGACCCAGTTTCCCCATTATCATTTATTAAGGAGTATTCTATCTCCATCATATATTCTTGACTATTTTGTCATCATAAGTCGATGGTCCATATATTATATATGTATATATTTTTTAAATTACATATAGATATGATTTTATTTCTGGGCTCTCAGTTCTGCTCCATTGATCTTTGTGTCGGCTTTTATGCTGGTATTTTACTGTTTTAATAATACTGCTGTAATAACAGCTTTGTAATATCATTTGTAATATATGTGAAATCATTTGTTTTTATTCTATGTGGGAAAAGCACTTGAAATTTTTATGGGCCTTTCATTGAATATATAGATTGGGTAGCACAGCACATTCTTTAATCCAAAACAATGAGCAATTTTTTTTTTGAGGCCAGATCTTGCTATTTTTGCCTGTGGAACCGCAGGCTCATGTTGCCCAGGGCACCATGGACTCAGGTGATCCCCAGCCTCAGCTTCCCAGGTAGTTGAGATTACAGGCACACACCACCACACCCAGCTATTTTTTTTTTTTTAACTAGGTCTCACTACGTTGCTCAGTTCGGGACCAAAACCACAATACCCTGTCCCCACCGCGGCTTCCTAGGCTGCGCTTACAGGCACGGCCACCGTGTCCGGCTAATTTAATTTCTTAAAGTTTCATTAAAATGTTAGAAAAAATGCAATAACATTTAAAATACAAATTCATAATGGAAAATATGACCTGAAACCGAAATATCAAAAATTCATTATTCTTAAAATATTGCATTAAAAAGATGAAAATCCATCAACAAAGATAAACACAAAATAATGGTAACAGTCAATAATTAACAGTATGTAAAGAGTTAAGGCAAATTTACTTAAAAGTCCAATAAGTAGCCTAATAGAAAAAGGAGGAAAATAAACATAAAAGGAGGCAAGAAAATTTAAATGATTGCTAATTCTGAAGAGATAGTAAACACTATTTGAAATAAGATAAATACAAAGAAATATCACTGTAATTATCAAAATTAAACATGTACTTCATAGTACATTTGCCAGTCTTAAATTTCAGTAAATTATTTAATTCGTATAAATTATTCAGAGTGCAAATTGCCAAAAATCCATCAAAATTTGAAATAACATATACTTGTTATCTAGCAATTCTATTTCTTCTATTTCACTTTGACCCTAGAGCTGTATTTGAAATGACACATATGATTGTACTCACAAAATGTTGGAAGCTACCTAATTTACTGTTAAAGGTGAGTGGTTAACAAGCTATACAAATCAGGTATCATCCTTTAGAAATTTGTTTAAACCAACTTGTCCAAACATACTTGGAATTAAACTAATTGCCCTTTCATATTGTTCTTACATTCAAATTTTATTTAAGTAGTTAATTTTTCTCAGATCTCCAGATACTTGACAACTCAATGAGGAGTTACTGGGAGGATATATGAATTTTCCCTTTTTAAATTTTCATATGAGCACTTAATAATTCTTTACTCCAAAAATCAATAATAAAGCCAATCCCATTTTGAGGGAAAATAGCACTAATACAAAAAAGCAAAAATTAAAATGGTCTTACAGTTATTAAATGGTTATTTGCTCATACAGGTTATAACGGTAATATGTACTAGAGACAGAGAAAGTATAAAGAGTAGTAAATTATTTTATTGAGCAAAACATACACAATATTTTCAACACACTTAAGAATTAAATTTTTTTTACATTTGAAAATGTGATATAATAGAAGAGACAAAAAAGCAACTTGGAAACAGAAATAAATCAGATAGTCTGCTTCAAAGAATTCTGAAAGCAAGTAGTTTTGGGAATAAAGAAAATAAGATGGTGATTCAAAGAGAATTAAAAACTTGTAGAGAGACAATTCAGATCTGTAGGACTTTATTTAATAGGATTGTTTTGTGGTTTTGGAAAACATTTTATCAAAATGCTTGTGACTTTGGTAAACTTTTTCTTCTGATGAAAACTTAGGTGCTTCTGAGGTTTTATTAATGTTTAAAATATGAAGGGAATTAGGGGAACTTAATTCTCTTCTACAGTTATGTGTATGTGATTTAAGATTTATTTAATTTTTGAATTGCTCAATTCATTCATTAAACAGAATATATTACCAAGTTTAGTATATAGCAAGCCATAGAAAATTTCCATATAACTTATTTTAGTAATCCTATTTGAGAATGCAATCCAAGAAAATTATCAAAATGTTAAAATACTGCATGTGTAGTAATTGCTTTAGAATAGATATCTCTCCAGTAGCCATAAAATTTGAATTAAAAAACAACTACAAGAATGGATATAGCAAATAACATAAGAACCATATATATAATATACAGATATATACTTGAGTTGCTAAAATTATCCTTAAAAACTTTTTAGAAGCAAAGTTTCAAAAGAAAGATGAAGCAAATCTTCAATATAAAATGAGTTGTACTATATATATATATATATATATATATAGTCATTCAGCTAAGGTTACCTGCCATTAAACCTGTTGATACACAAGAAGAATACCAAAAACCATATGACCATATCAGATGCAGAGAAAGCATTTGATAAAGTCCAACTCCCATTCATGATAAAAATCTCTTGAAAAATGGGGGATAAATTAATATGCCTCAACATAATAAAAGCCATCTATGACAAACCTACAGCAAGCATCATCCTAAATGTGGGAAAAACTAAAATCATTTCAGCTAAGAATCAGAACCAGGCAAGAATACCCACTCTGTCCACTAATTCTTAACATCATACTGAAAGTTCTAGCTAGGGCAATAAGGCAAGAGAAAGACATAAAAGGGATAGAAATAGGGAAAAAAGAACTGAAACCATCATTATATGCAGATGATATGATTCTCTATGTACAGAACCCCCAAAAGTCCATAGAAAAACACCTTGAAACAATAAACCAGTTCAGTAAGGTAGCCAGTTACAAAGTCAACACATAGAAGACCATAACTTTCCTATAAGCAAAAGTCAGGCAGAAGAAGAAATTTTTTAAAAATTCCTATTTACCATTGCACAAAAAAGAAAAAAAAAACGCTAAATACCTGGGAATAAACCTTATAAAACATATGAAAGAACTATACCAAAAAAAGTTTAAAAACTGATAAAAGAGATTGAAGACATAAAGAAATGCAAAGATCTTCCCTGCTCATGGGTTAGAAGAATTAACATCATCAAAATGGCCATCCTACCAAAAGCAATCTATAGATTCAATGCAATCCCTATAAAATTTTCAATGACATTCTTTAAAGAGCTAGAAAAAATTACTGAAAATCATCTGGATATCAAAATCATCTTGAATATCAAAAAGCCTCCTGACCCAAACAAGAGAGAATGAAAGTAGTACTATCCCAGACTTCAAATTATACTACAAAGACAAAGTGATTAAAACAGCACAGTAATGGTATAGAAACAGACAATCAAACCAATGGAACAGAATTGAGTGCCCTGAAATAAAACCACACATATATAGTCAACTAATCTTTGACAAAGGAATGAAAAACTTACATTTGGAATAAGGACGGTCACTTCAATAAATTGTGCTGGGAAAACTGAACCAATAAATGCAAAAAGATGGACCAAGACAACTCCCTCACACCATATACAAAAACAACTTAAAATGGATAAAAGACTTGGATGTGAGACTGGAAACCATAAAATATAGAGAGGAAAACTTGGGAAAAACCCTCCATTAATTATAATTCAGAAATCCATTTCTGGACACATCTACACATGGCAAAAAAATGAAGGAAAACATAAACATCTGGGAATACATCAACCTAAAAAGCTTCTGTACAGCAAAAAGACAACAGACAAAACAAAAGAAACCCAACTGAATGGGAGAAAAAAAATTGCCCTCAATAAAATGATAAAGGATTGATAACAAAGATCCACAAGGAACTCACACAACTAAGCAAAAACAAAACAAGAAGCCCAGTCAAAAAATGTGGAGAACTAAAAAGGCATTTCTCCAGAGGAAATATAAATGGCCAACAGACACATGAAAAATTGTTCAACATCACTAGCAACCAGTGATATGCAAATCAAAACCACAATGAAATACCCCATTATACCAGTAAGAATGGCCTACATCACAAAAACAAGCAGCAAGTGCTGGCATGGATGTGGTGAGACAGGAACACTCTAACACTGCTAGTGGGAATGTAAATTGGTCCAGTCACCTGTGGAAAGCTGTGTGAAGAACCCTCAAACTAATGAGAATGGAACTGCCATTTGACCCAGGAATCGCTCTTCTGGGAATCTACTCAAAGGATACTTCAATACTTATACAGAGGGAAACCTGTACTAGGATGTTTATTGCAGCACTATTTATAATTACAAGGACATGGAAATGATCCAAATGTCCCAAAAGAGACAAATGCTGAAAAAGATGTGGCATATATACACAATGAAAAATTACTCATCAATTAAAAATGACAAATGTGATGAATTTGAGATAACATGGATGTATCTAGAAGAAATCTTATTAGCAGAAAGAAGTCAGATAGAAAAACACAGAAACCTAATGGTTTTACTAATATATGGGACATAGGGAAAGAAAAGAAAAGGCCAGGAGGAAAAGTCAAGACACAACCAAACTAAAGTATACAAATATACGAGTGGGAGTGGTCAGGTAGGAGTGGATATGGGTGAACCCCGGAGAATACAAAGATGTGAAATATATATATATAATATATATAAATTATTATTACATAATATAAAATATCATATAATATATTATATAATATAAAATATTATATAATATATATAAATTATAATATATAAATTATTAAAGAAATAAACCTGTTCATACTTGACTAAATTATTTCCTATTTCTTCAAAATTCCTATTTTCCAATAAGATTTGTTCCATGCTGGATATGCAGATTGAGAAATCACTTTACAATGAATGGTATTCTATTATCAAATCCTTTCCTTCTTCCCTTTATCAGTTTCCAGAATAAAACCTGGAATGAGGTTGCTTCCCTTAGGCTGATTTTCATTTACTTGTCTAAAGTTGTTGTCCTTTGTCCAGTACACAGCTTTTTTTTTAATTATCTAAATAGAAAATGAGGAGGAAAGACCCAAGAATAATCATTGAAAGTTTATAAAAGTCAAGGTGGGTATCCAGCCAGAAGCGTATTGCCAAATTTTTAATTTTGACAAAGATCAGCCATAACTCCTTTGGAAATTAATTATAGATTCTGGATTTTATCCACATCAGAAGCACTATAATCCCATGAATTTGCAACTGTCAACATCAGACATGAGGAAAGATGTGAAAATAGATGTCATCTGTTTAAATGTATTTTTAATACAAATGAAGCCTTCTACACAGAGTGATGTGAGGTAATACTTTTTCCTTATATACATATCATGATTCACCTTGAAAAAGTTGTGAAATCAGAAGTCTGACAGAGTTAAGACACACTAATAGAGAACATGAAAACTACAGATGGGCTTGGTGATGCATAGAAATGGAATAAATGATTTGCCTCATTATTCTTGTTCTGTGATTCTTTTCTTAGACTATTGGACCTATTTTCATTAAAAAAATTCGATCTGAGTTCATCATTCAGTTCAACTTATTTCACAAGTTATTGTGGTTATAGTTATAATAATGTTTTCAGCATTTTCCCTTTATACTAAGTTTCAAGAATCCAGAAACAACTTAAAAGTTTTTTCACACAAATTTTTGAAATTACTATCTGTGGAATCCAAAAAAACATTCATGAGAGATATTTAGTAAAATATTAGTTAGGCAAATGTTCAGAGAACATGAAAATGGGAAAATTATTTCCCACCTATGTAAGATTTTAGTAAGCTAAGTATTGCAAAGTGAATTACTGACATAACATAAAGTCACTATAATAAAGATACCTAAAATAATTCTTAGATTTCTAATGCTACAATATTTGTCTAGAGAATTTATACATAAAGATAAAATACCAGGAACTCAATACTCTGCTTGTTAATTTTTACATATTCAAGAAAACCTATTGTAGGAAATGATATTTTTTTCTACAAATGACTTTTGTCAAAGCCTATAATTTATTTTTATTTTGTATTGAAAAAATCTTTTACAACAGTATATATGAATCAGGAGTATACATTCAAACTTTCAACTCTATACATCACACCACAAAATCTACGATTTATAAATTCATTTGTATAACTCAGTGATTATTGATCTCCAAGTAATGGTATTTATTGCTGATGGTATTGGAAATGTGTCATAAGTAGATCAAGTTCTCCTTATTAGTAGTAAAAATAAAAGAGTTTTGATAAACAATCCAAAAGCAGAACAGTAACAATGTGATGTGATGAACAGTAATTCAAAAAGAAAAAGGGATACTTGTTTCCCCTAAAGACACTGTCTCAGGGGCTGCAGCAGGGACAAAGGCATAGGTGGCTTATCTGGACCCTAGAAGTAACACAGTTCTATTGCTCTTTTGTATACTAGAACTTTGTAGAATGATCTGAGAAAAGAGATTCCACCTTTCATAAAGTTTGAATCATATTTATTTAAAGTTTCCAAAAGAATCTCAAAGATTCCATAGTAGAATAATTGGCAATGTGAAAGCATACACATTTAAACGTGTACCTACAGTAGTACTTACTGCCAAATGTTAAGTATAAATAGTGGGGACTTGGGGATAAAGAAGAATTGAAATGGTGTCTCACTGGGAAATCAAGCCTTATAATAGATAACATCACTCAAGATCAATGGTGATAAAAAGAGGTAAAATGCGGAGAAAATAGATAATGTTTTGGAAAACCCAAGAGCATGATTCATAAGGGAAATTGTGGGTGAGTTTGGGTTAGTTACTAGAATTGCATATTATAATTAAGAAAGGCTAATAATTGTTAATTAGTAGCAAAAGAAATAAAAGTATCTGCCTGCATGGCAACAGCTCTGAGATATAAAAACTGAACAGACTTCCTGAAGAAAGATATTTAATAATCAGTATAAAGGTGTATGTGTGTTAAAGAAGGAAAGACTTGAGTTCTAAATATGATTTCTTATCAATCTGAAAGAAACAATCCTTTGCAATGAAAGGCAAGTGAGATGAGGATACTCCAGGAGTAGGCAAAACCAATTTCTTTCAAAATAAATCTTGTAGCAGACTATGGGTTTATGCATGCTTGAGACCTGAGTTCTGAATGTTAGTCAAATATGAGGATGAGTAGCAATTTGACATCAAAGTTACAAGACTTATGACTGGAAAGAGATTGGGAGTAGGGGACAGTTTAGGAGGGTGTAATGACAAAGGAAAGCAAGTTCCAGAGTACACAGTTTCTTCAGTGAAACAGAACATGTTATAAGAGTGGCAGAAAAAGAGCATTCCTCTTCTTGCTATTACTATAGTCATATATAGTTTTGCTTCTGTACTTTACAAATTAGGTCAATTGGTACACAAATTGAGTAGACAATGTCATTTCATTTACCAAGATATTTAACTTGCATTAATTAACTTTTACAAATCTTAATGAGTAATTGTATTAATTCACTATTGTAGAATACACTGGAAATTATTTCAGCCATACTTTCAGAAGAGAACAACTTCTCAGCGGTTTCTGTTTGTTGGCTTTTTGTTGATCTTTAATCCAATCTGTGCCAACTTAAAGTAGAAACCGTGGAATCTGCCTAGTGCGTTAGCATTCATTTCTCAATTATGCTGTTATTGCACAACAATATTTCAAGTTCTTTAAATTCCTGATGATAATTAAACCATAAATGCATAATTAAATGTATTCAAGCATAAGTAAATTAAGTCAAATAAAATTCCAGTGTTCTTATCTCAGAAGTTTAAATAAACAGGCTTATGTAGATATTTGCATCCTTACATAGATATTTGCATCTTTATGTAGATATTTGCTTAGTAAAAAATTATGCTTTGTCATGCAATTATATTTTCCAGTGGATAAAAAAAATCTTGAATTATTTTCTGTCACATACTTATGCTACAGATAATTTTGTTTTAAAATGTTCTCAGTGTTTAGTTAAACTAGAAAAAGTACATGTAAAAACACTATGAATGAAAAGGTGACATGAGTTGCCATGTGACCTATGAATAAATAAGACATTCTAAAAAACAAAAAGACAAATAATTTTAAAAACTAACAAGAGATGATTTGGTCAAACAAACACTATTTTGATCCTTGTTCATATCACTCATTAGGGATATACATTAAGAAGATTTAAAATTCTCATCATTTTAGAATCTAATTAAGAAAGTTTAAAATCCTCATCATTTTATAATCTAATGAAATAGAAAAGTTGAGAGTTTATATAAAACTGCTAATTGTATTGCTAAAGATATTTCCAGCTATTTTTGGAATATTAAAGAGAAGTTTCCAACCTCTGTAGAAAACAGAAAATATATTATTTTAAAAATATTAATAAGTCCATTTTACTATTTGATATTATAGACACCTTGCATCTTTTTGTTTTTCCACATAAGGTAAAATCTGGTTCACTTTGCTGTTTTGATAATTTATCATTATTTATCCTAAGGTAAAAGGGTTTTTTGTTTGTCCTTTTTGCCTTTTGGGTTTTGCTTTGTTTTGGCCTTTGTTTGTTTTTGGTTGTTGTTGTTGTTGTTCTTATATCATTTTATTTTTGACAGGAGTAAGTTATATCCAGGCTTGCCAATCGTGACAGGACATGGTGTCAATTTGCTCTTATCATTCCCTTCCTGAAGGAGAGTTCTGCTAAAACACTACTTGACCAGTAATTGTATCTAATAACTTTCTGTCACAGTGTCTTTCTTTTTTATTTGGTATTTCTGAATCTTTTTTGCATAGATGCTTTAATGATTAAACTTTTGAGTTCATCCTGTATAGTCCTCATAAATCTCCCACCAGCACTTTCCCTCTGAACTGTCATCATGTCCCTTGTACTACTCCCTCCAGTATTTCTTCCCACTCTCACTCCCTTCTGTGTACCTCAGACCTATAGTTTGCCTGCATGATGTCTTTTAATTTTTTTTACTCTTTCATACATGCTTAATACATAAAAACTCTATATAATGATTAGGAAAACTAGAATAGTATGATGCTTGGGGAGACAAGCCCTTGAGAGTTAAAGTTTATCTGAAGGTAATCTAAAACACCTAGAGTGGGCTCTAGGTTCAATCATACTTCTCTGACAGAAATAATTCTCATGACATTTATAAGCTCATCTTGACTACTTCAAGATTAGATACTATGATCCCTTGCCTACAAGATTTATCTATTGAAGATAACATTTTTAATCATTCATTCATTTAATACATGTTTGAATGCGCTTGACTTGTGAGAAAGATGAATTCATTATGATCTGTGAGTCTAGATTTCCACTAGTAGTAGAACCTTGCTAGTTTACTGAAAGACCATTATGCAAATAATATGTACTCTTTGTCTAAAAACATGGATTTTTAATGTACTTTTCCTGAGTCACAATCTCAGAAGCTTTCCAGGTGGCAGCTGACCTTCATTTTCATAGAGGACAAGAAGAGACAAACGACAAAAGACAAAAAGACAGACCTTCCCAGGTTAGTAGGTGGCAGTTTTCTTTGTGTCACCAACCAAAGTTAAAGGCTTTGTCTTTGTGAGTCACAGTTGAGAGCATTTGCCAGCAAGATTGCCTCCTGTGCCCCAACATATATACCCAATCCTCTAAATTTCAAAAATTTCTATAAAGGTTTTAATTGCATCCATTGGCAGTTCAGATAATCTCGGTATTTCAGTAAATATTACACCTTGCAATACATTTTCCCAAGGTCATTTTTTGGAGCAGCTACTGGGAATATACATTTCAATGAACAAGGTAGTAATGCACATTCTACCTCCAATCATTGGAGTTCAGCTCAAGGTTCAGCAAGTAGTAACATTCTTTCCATAGCCTTCCACCACTTAAAGGTGTACTTTGTTTCGTATTTAACTGTAATTTACAGTAATACATGAGCATGTTTATAGGCTAGTCTTTCTAAATTATACAGAATCAATTTAAACAGGAAACTAAACTATTTAATTATAATTTATACAAGTGTAGTCTGGGTAATTAATCTTTAAATATGGCTAATAAAGAAAAAAATGTTCTCTTATGTTCACTGGAAATCTCAGAAGAAAAGCTATAACTGACAAAAATAAGCTCATTTTGTTCAGTTCAAGGTAATTCTTCCAATTGTTTTGGCATAGTGCATCTATACATTTATGTTTCTAGAGCTTGAAAATTCTAACTCAGTATAGGATGAAAATGATTTCTTTATAGTGACAATGCCCACGCAAATTTGAGAAATTTGCACATATATCTATTCTTTGAAATATTAATACTCAAAAATGCCTTGTAAAAATGTTCTTTACTGAGACAATGATTCTTTGGAACATTCTTCCTGAATCCTTATACAGTGTCTGATAAACTGTAGATGAGTATAGAGAAGAGTAGAAGCATCTGTGAAGAATGGGACAGAAAGATTTTTGTTATTTTTTATACACAGAAATTTCAGAAAGAAGGAGAGTGGACTCTTCTATGGATATAGTAACTCCTCTACAAGGATTAAATAAATGATGACACTAAGTGTGAGACAGAATTATGAGCAGGAAAATACTAACAAATCTTCTGGGATTTCTAATTTACCTGAAAAAATGTTGCCATTGTCATGAATTGACAGGTGATTACAAAATAAATTCATATTTCAATTTGATGACAGTTATTGATAGTTACACCGAATGTAACTTTACTTTTATTCATCCTGAAAGGGACACTACTGACAAAATATTTTTAGCCTGCCACTGGTATCTACTGAGTCTATGAACCCTGCTTTATTTTCTCCTTTTTATATGTCAATGTTTTCCAAAGTGAAGAATTTATAACTAGTACAACTCTATGTATATTTTAAACTAATTATAAACACAGAAACTGCCAATCCTACATTCTTTTGGTAGCTTTTTTATAAAGTAAAAGAACAAAATTTGCTGTCAGTCAATTAGATGTCTCAGAAATTTCAGAAGTTGTATGAATATGAATAGAACAGCTTTATCACTTTGAATTTGAGCTTTTAAATTTAAACTTAGGAAAGACAATGTCAAAAAGGATTTATTAGAAGATACAAGACAGTATCTTAAGTCTCTAAAGAGAAGAAATGGTTTCATTATTGGCTTAAAATGACAATATTTAATATTAATAACAGGTAATAATTAGAAATTATTAGAAACTCTAGCTTTTACAAAAGAAAAGAAAACTTTTGTTTGCGATGAGAAAGAATGAAAAAAAAACCCAATAAAAGCATAATGGCTCTTAGTAAAAGCACTTTGGTAACATAAGGAATCTAATCTATCTGACTTTGAAACCTTTTTTCTTGCATTTTTATGTAATAAATAGGATATATATTCAAAGTTATTTAAATCTTATTTCCCCTTTTGCTTACAACCCATGCAACATTTTATATTAAGGGAGTCACAAATCTTTTTCTATATTATCACTTACAAAATTTGATCCAATTTCTCAATAGTTTAATATATTTTTCTTAAAACATAGTTTTATAAACTCAGGTTGTTATTACAAACTGTATACCAGTACATTTGGCATATACAAACACATATAAAATTTCTATGGTTTTGCCTTTCCATAGCTTCATATAATTAGAGGTATGCAGGATACATAGTTCAACTCAGCATTTTGCATTTTAGATTCATCCATGTCTTTCTGTGGCTTGGTGACCCATTTGTTTCTATTGCAAAATAAAATTCCCATGCATAGATGAACTCCATTCACCTAATGAGGGATATTTTATTGCTTTTACTTTTGAGTGGTTTTGAATATCTGATGAAAATATTCAGATATGCTATTTTATGTGAATTTAAGATTTCAAATCATTTAAGGAAACAGGAACTCAATAACCTTCCAAACTGGTTCTGCCATTTTGCATTCCATTGGCAATGAATGAGAGTGCCTATTGCTTCCCATTCTTGCCAGTAGTTAGTATTCTCGTTTTTTTTGGTGGATAGGTGTGGGGATTTTAGTCAACTACATTTGCAGTATTCTCTTGTTGTTTAACTTGCAATCCCCTAACAGCATAGAAGAGTTTTCATGTGTCTATTTATTGTCTATATATGTTTTTTAGTGGAGTGTTTGTGGAGGTCCTTGACCCATTATCAACTGTGTTTTGATTTTTTTTTGTTTTTCTTAATGATTTTTAAGAGTTTATATATATATATATATATATATATATATATATATATATATATATATATATATATATATATATAGAGAGAGAGAGAGAGAGAGAGAGAGAGAGAGAGAGAGAGAGAGCTTGGATATAAATCCTTCAACAGAAATGTGATTTGCAAATATTTTTATCCGGTCTGATTTCTCTTTTGACCTTATTAACAGTGATTTAGCATAGCACAATTTTCAATTTTATGAAAGTATATTTGATATTTTATGATTTTTCTCTTTCTGAGTCATGTTCCTAGTGCTATATTTAAAAACTCATTGCTAAGTCAAACACCATCTAGATTTTCTCCTAGTTTGGAAATTGAATTTGGTCTAATTAACCTGATCTGGTTCCTATCATTGCTGCCCCCCAAATAAAAACACCATTACTCCTGATATTATGAGTTATCAAATTTACATGAAAAATTAACTTTACATTATATCCAATTATACCTGAAGTCCAAAAGATCACACTGTTTTAAAGACATCAGTTAATATAATTTAATTACATATCTAATTTTTACATTTTTGTGTCTTTAAATCACTTATGAAAATGATATGGGTACTGTGGTTAAATTGGGGGGCCATGGCCCCCAGCATGATAGTGCTGCATTAAGATGGCAGCCAAAATACCCTGGTGGGTGGAAACTTGAAGAAGAGAAGTCAAGTCTTCCCACGAGAGGAACAGAGAGAGAAAGGGGACTAAAGGAGACAGAGAAAGTAAAAGAGGGGAGAGAGAGAGCAGAGGAGCAGAAAGGAGGCTGAGGCCTCAGAGCTGCTGCTGCTGTCATGTGTGGCTGTAGGATAGGGAAAGAAGCCACAATCTCAGGGAAGACTCTCAGTAAGATGACTGGGAAAGTCACAGCCACTTTAAGATTATTTATCCTGTTAGTAGAAATACTGTCAGCTTACACTGAAAATGTTAGAGACAGTTCAAACTGAAAAGGATTGGACATCAACCAAAAAGAAAGGGTCATTTACATCTTGCTAA
Organism: Uropsilus gracilis; assembly: GCA_004024945.1. Taxonomy (NCBI): domain Eukaryota; kingdom Metazoa; phylum Chordata; class Mammalia; order Eulipotyphla; family Talpidae; genus Uropsilus; species Uropsilus gracilis. The sequence continues at coordinate 17,973 of PVHY01007330.1, forward strand.
AGAATCTATACCTGAGGAACTTCACTTATATCCACATGTGAATTTATTCAACAGAGAGTTCCTGGATCTTGTCTGACTATGATTCTGTAATTATGAAAGATTCTACACCTGACGAATTTGACCTGCAGCTTTCCTCACATCAACATCTGAACCTAACTAAGGTGAGAATCTCCTGAGCCTGTCACCATGGTGCATGCACCTTATCTCACCTTTCCCACCTTTAAAAAGAAATAAGTATCTATTGAATTTAGGAGGAATATAGATTTTTTTTTAGACTATGGCTGACTAAATACTACAATCTATTTTCAGCACCCTTATTAAGCGCTGGATTGAGTTTTATCTCACCTTGAGTCTGGGCTGTGCCGATTAATTGCTTTGATCTACAGAATGCAGTGGGAGAGACACTGATTTTCAAGTTTAGGTCATGAGAACCTTTCCAGCAAGAAATGTGAACCTTCTACAACACTTTCCTTGTTATGTGCCCTCTCAGAGAATGATAGACAAACCATGAGAAATTTAAGCTAACTGGCTAAGCTAATAGCTGAACCAGCAACAAGTGCCAGCCATATGAGTGAACCATTCTGTTGAACCTTTAATTTCCTCTAGATTTAGATACTCTCTGATTGCAATTGCCTGAAGTACCTCAAAAAATACATCCACCTAGTCTAGTGGACATACAGATCCAACAGAGATGATAATAAATTGATGTCTTTTCTCACAGTTATGGAGTGATTTGCTAAGCAATAATAGACAAACAAAACAACAGCAGAGCTACCATAATTTGTTTAAAAAATACTTTGTATTCATACAATAGAAAAAAATCTTAAAATGAAAGGCAGATTGTGGAAAATCTGGATGAATTTTGAACTGAATTTTTCTGAAAATTACATGTTTTCTCTAGTAGCTATTCAGTTAGATTATAGGTCAAGAGAAAGGTTCAAATTGAAGGTTTATTAACATCTTATTTTCAGCACATAAAGCATTTTCTCACATATTGACTTGGCTCATTTATGTATTTTTAGAGAGAATTTCTGCTTTCCTTTGAGAAAAGAGGGAGGAAATGTTATGTACACTGAGCCCTTCAGATGTCTCCAAAGGTGATAAAACTCTTGGCAGGTCAGAAGCCATGAATGCTGTATCATTTACATTCTCATTCTGAAACACATTCAGGTTGATCTACACAGTTGTTATTTTAACCAAGCAAAGTTCTCACATAAATCAGAACTCTATATTTTCTAAGCTACATTTTTTAATGCATCTGTCTCTCTAATAATAGGTACAACTTAATAGCTATGAGTCTTTGAATTAGAGAAATTTGAAGGATAAACAATTCATCAAAAACTTCTCAGCAATTTTAGCATGTGTTTCCAAGAAAAGGAAAAGGGGACAAAAAAGAAAGATACAGCGAGAACTATACACATAGGTAATTATAAGAAAGCACAAAGGATCTCCCTTTTTGAAAAGGAACATAATCTTATGTCTTTTTCACATTTAAACGTACACATACATATGCTGATTGGTACATAGTTGTTGCAGTTCCAGTCATGGGCTAAATAAACATAGACTACAAATTGTTGTATCACAGTAAAATTGCCGTGCTTTATCACTTCTAGAACAGGTCAGAGTGACAGGCAATGTCAAAAACCTACCCATCCTGGCATCTGTCCCCTGAGCAAGTGGTTGCTCTTTATTTTGTTGTACCTGCATTACTGCTTTTCCCTTTTGTCCTTTTTTCTAACTGAATTCAGTTAGAAACTATAACTGAACGGGAAAAAAATGAGTTACACATGATTATATTGACAGCTGGCAAAGAGGCAGGAGTGTTGGCAACAGCAAAGCTTTACTTTCAGCTTGACAAAACTATATATTTGTGTGACATGAAGAAACAGAAGTGATTCAAAGACCAGAAGAAATCAGAATTCTCAAAACAGGGGAATAAAGCCTTCAATCATATGAAAGTAATGACTGTTGGATTGTGTAATCAAAAGTAAAAGTGGGATTTAAAATGATGGCTAAATAAAGAAATCATACCAGAATTAGACCAGAAATAGTCTTGGAAAGTTCTAAAAATAATTCAGAGTCAGTAGGAAGCAAATCACCTGATTCAGTATTCAGGGAATCATTTTGCTCATATTGTTATACTTACTTCATAGAAGTGTAAACAGAGTCAGAACTCTACTTAAGTAGCTTGTGCAAATTAATTATTATTATCTAGAATAATGAATATGCCTCTCAGAATATTAAAATTCTGATTTTTTAATTAACTCATTTCAGTTTTCATTGTTCAGGACTTTAAATGGCAGCATAGAGCTAAGGACGCTTGTTTCCTGATTAGAAATCATTCTAAGACATTTTTTGATTCACTAAGTGGGAAGATAGCACATAGGTCAATTTGGTAATATTTTCTTGAGGAGCTAGTACAAGTTGACTAAAGATAACTAAGATGACTAATGATATTAGTTTTATATAATATGTTTTATATATTTTATTGTATTTACTTTATTTTGTTATATTTACTTTATTATATTTATATAATATATATTTTATTCTAGTTAGAGATATAATTTATATTATATTCATATATAAAAACACTAGCATAAACACATTTTTCACTATATTTTCATACCCCTGACAGAATTGTAGAGAAGAAAAGTGAGTCTGGTGACAGGAAGATATAAGAGACATTGATATGTTATAATTAAAGACAAAGCCCAACATGAAGATACTAGAAATAGTTATGGATAATATCAACAGAGACTAGAAATAGAATGATTAGCTTTTGGTAATTTATTAGAGCAAAGCTACAGGGAAAAGGAGAAAGTTTATAGCCTCAGTATCTTGATAAATAGCCTTAGTTTCCATCAAGATAGTAAATTGAGATGAAATGACTCTTGGTAGAGGAGATGATGAAATCAGTTTCATATCTGTTAAATTTGAATGATGTGACTCATCAAATGAAATGTGCACTGCACAATACAGTATGTGTGTGTATGTGTGTGTGAGCTTAAAGACAAACTGAGACAGTCTCTATAAATAAATGTTTTTGAATCATCAGCATGCAAGTATAAATGGAATTTATAGATATGGATAAGATTACAAAGTAAGACAGAATGTCAGACAAGACACAGGTCAAAACAGATCTTTGTGAAGTAAATATTTAATGAACAAAGAGAATATAAAGACTCCTGGACACTGGAAATGAACAGAGGGACAGAACACAAATCTATGGTAAAGCTGTCAATTAAGTATCAAACAATAAGAAAGTTTTATTTCTCAAAACTCAAATGACAGAATGAGTATATGCTTAAGACAACGGTATCAAATAAAGGAGAAAATTCCAGTAAAAGAAACATGGGCAAGTGTTCAATATGTATCTAAATAAACCATAGATAATGTTGATGAGAGTAATAATCTTAAAAGGATGGATCTATAGACTTCCTATATGTGGAAGGAGTTGAGCAGGACCTACCTTATCAACAATTTGTAATACACATAGCTGCAAATAACACAAACAGCATGCAACAGACATCGAATCAGAAATATAGAACATATTTAGATAGAAAAATGCTTCTAATAGTAAAAATTATTGGGTATGGCATGGTAACACAGATCTGAAAAGGTGTGAACCAACACATTCAATCATATACAGTGTGTAAATCAATGTTACTACATTAAAAAAAAAACCTTAAGAAATAAAACATGTTATACATGTTCTTGAAGACAAAATAGAGAACAGTGTAAGTCAAGAGGTTAGCAGAGAGAGATTACACATCAACATATATAGAGATGCTTCTGTTCATGTAAAATCCAAAATGTGTATAGCACTGATTTAAATATAAACTACAAAGCAAAGAGAGGCACAGAATTTAAGTACTTACTGTGAGATAACAGTAAACAAAATATTGTCATTGATAGTTCTTGAGCTAGATTTGGCAAATATGTATCTCCTTTATGATATTTTCTTAGATTATAATGTGAATGGCCATTTAATAATAAAAATAGTAGTAAAATAACTAAAGCCATAGAGATGTTAAATATATTTTTTAAGATAAGTATACAGCAAGTAATGTATTCTCTCATAACCCATAAATTGTGTTTTCAGTCACTAGGGAAGATAAATACTTATCATTATCATTCTCCTGTATTACCTGATGCATATTATAAAATGCTAAGAACATCATTAAATTAAAAGCAACTTTCAAGTTCCAGCCAAATTAGGCATAAATTTTTAGTGAAGCATTTAAAACAGCTATTTTACTTGACAACTCCAATTTGTTGATTTTAACAGGCAGGGCTGCTATGAGTGGGTATATTAACAAAATAGCTTCAAAATACCGACTGTCACTAGAGAAAACCAGAGCTGAGTGATTATGATAAAAACAAAAAAGTCACCAAGGCATAAAAATTTCAAATATTTGTGTTTCTCATAGAAGCAAAACTTGGTAGAACTAGAATAAGAAAACAAAAAGCAAATTCAAACTCATGGTTGAGGATGTCAAGACTATTTCCTGGTAGAATGACGGATTTGCATAGAATGGATGGACCAAAAATTCAGCAAGGATATAGACAAATTTAACAATATTATTAACTAATAATCTAATTGGTATTTATTGAACATTCCAACAAAGAGAAGGAAAAAGTTCAAATTTTCTTTTGGGGCCTTTTGGGATACTCACTGAGATAGACTATCTACAAGACAAATATCTCTCAACAATAAAAAATGGATGATTCTCTTCATGCTGTAAGAGCATGAATAAATCTTCACTGTACTTTTCTAAATGAAAGAAACCAAACTAATGAAAAAGGGTTATAATCAAAAGTAAGCAAGTTACCCAGGTTGTATAGTAAATTCTGATCATCTGCTCCAAAACATAGAAATTCATCAATCATATCACATTGCCTTTTTTTTAAAATCCACATTTTTTTTGATTCACTCTCTTTTATAAAACATAAAGATGGAGTTGGAGATTAACCTATAATAACATAGACAAAACTGTTCAGTAGATTTTTTAAACATTATCAAAGGCAGATTTAGAAAAAACTTATAAAGTCTTTTTTTGTAATAAAGGAGCTTTTAGTCTAAATGAAAGTTTCTTTATACTTAATTTAACTGGAAAAAAATCTGCACCTGTTACTTAATTTAAAGCAGCCTAATTTAGAGATACCATCTTAGAAATCTAATCTCAAATTCATAGATATAATGTGCATACTTTCTAAACCAGTTAATCCTAAAAGAGACAAATGTCAGAGGCTGACATTTTTACCAATGGACAAGTGGAAAACAAAACTAGGAATACCTTTTTTTTTCTTTGAGATGTGATTTTGCTCATTTATTTGAATTGTTCTTATTCTTCAGTCTATGTACTAAGGATATAACGATGATCAGATCAGGCACAAATTTCACAGAGAATATTCAAGGAGAAAAATGTGAAGACAAATTAGAATGTGACATGAGTCATATTAAAATATGAATAATTTATAATGTTGATTTAAAAGAGGAAGTGATTAACTCCATATGTGAATGTTAGGGGGAGGATCTAAAAATTGATATTTAACTATATGATAAAGAGATGGACATTTCAGCTCAAAAGGAAAACATTTGTTTAATGTAACCTAATTTGAAAATTCAGAAGGTAATAGTTTAAAATGTATTACTTGGTATTACTTTTCAAGTAAGTTTTCCATGATTAGCAAATTAATCTGTGAGACTTATTTCTTAGCTATACCTTCTTTAATAAGTTGGCCTTACTACTATTGTCCAGAATCTGACTTCAGTTACAGCAAAATTTGTTTGCAGGTCATGTGAATTCATAAACAGTATTTAAAAATATGATGTCTTTATTCCACTTACCTGGGCTCTTTTCTGGGTGATTATTTAAATACCACACATCAATTGTTTCAACGCTACACATTTGCCTTGAGAAGCTCTTAGGTGAATAATTCTAAAGTTGTCCTATAGACATCGAAAACCAAGTTCCAGTGCCTACTATTAGATATTGGATATTTGGTATCTTTCCTTTACCTTCTCAGAATTATCTGAGGAGATGTAGTTAATAACCAACCAGAGAGTGTGTGCTGTGTTCTTGGTATGAATACCCCATGTACTGCTTCAGAGAAAGTTTACAGGTAAACTTTATCATAGTTTGGGGTATATAATCACTACCCCTTGAGGTTCCTGATGGTTTTTCATGCAGTATCTCATAGAGCAGTGGGAGTTGGTGTCAAGTGATAAATGCAGTGTATATATATATATATATATATATATATATATATTATAATACATATATTATATAATTATATATAATTATATATGAACTATATAAAATTATATATAATATATAAATCATATATACAAATTATATATATAATTAAATATTATATTATATATATATATATAAAGACATGAATAAAGGAGACTTTAAAACTCCTCAGAAGTTTTAGGGATCTAATTCATATCTGCTGATCTTTTGATACATTTTGTTCTTTTTCAGTCAGACCTTTGTGGGTTAGCTTACTTTGGAAAGGCTCTCTCAGCCTAACTAGGATGGGTTTTGTGTGAGTTAAAAATTCTCTTAATATCTCATATTTCTAATTTTGGAAAAGGAAGATTGCTTGTCAGCAGCAAAACACATATACGCTCAGCCAGCTGCTCTGTTTCAAAGATAGAAAATAGGATATGCATTCTTTGTGACTGCTGGGAAAAGGTGATTCAGATTTTTTAAATGACATTAAAACTAAATAATTTTGAAGGTGACATTCCTTTGAGAACAATTGTGAAAGAATAACCAAACTTTCAGACATCATCATTTCACATAGGAAGGAAATTAGTAATCTTATATGCAAACTATTTTTTCTCACAGGAGTAATAATATTTTGTTGTAGTCTGAAGAGGAAAGTGAGTGAAAAAAGTACTATTGGCCACAAAAGATTAACTGGAAAAATTACACAAAACCATTATTAGTGATTTACTTTATGTTATTCTAGTTTTATAGCATACCAATACACTTGTGAGGTTGTAAACAGGTATTTGATAGAAATTAAAGGATGATGGTTTTAAGCTTAATTTTAGGCAAGACAACTTATTCCAGCAGCAAGATATTTAAAAACTGTATTACCTTATGAGAATGCTTTTTTTGCTACACTTGTTTAAGGAGCCCTATTTTATTCTTTTTAAATAGAAATAAGACAATCAATCTCCTATATTTCACTACCTTCTATATAGTACATTTTTCCCACTGTCAGTCATTGCTTGAAACAGATTATTTCAATTTTTTTGGTTTTTTTTTAAATTTGTGAAATACAAAGAAGTTTAAAATAATGCTTTGGCAACAAAATTTTCTTTGAACATTCTGGTTCTAATCATCTGTGTGATTTTATGATTTAAAAAGAATTTGTTGCAACTTACATCAGCAATTAAGATGGAAATTAAACACACATGAACATTCAGTTCTCTATATTAACCCAAATGTATGTTTATTTTTGCCAAATTGTTGAACAAATATTTCATTTGAGCAAAATTTATTTTCTATCTTTCAGATTGTTTTTGAATTTCTTAGAGGTACACATTGTCAAATTCTTATATTTTAGGATTTTACTTGCAAATTCATTTTTAGACTAATTTAGTTTAGTTTTTTTTCCCTTTCTTGCTTTCAAATTTCCTGTGCATCCTGTATTTGGTTCTACTTTTCCTGTGTGCATGTTTATTTTATTCTGGTGTTTTGATTTGTTTTTAATTATCTCAAAGTGTTCTTATGTGTCCCCATCCTATATTGAAAAATCTAACTCTTATAAGCATAACCTAAGAAGACTGGAATCATGTTGGAAAGGGTAGGGGAAAAACACATACTTTTTTAATACCGTTAGTATGGTCTGGAGAAATCTTTAAAAAGCAATAATAAAAATACAATATGATTCAGTAAAATCACTCCAAGCTATTTATCTGGAGATATGGAAACAATAATTCAAAAAAAACGTATGTACCCCATATTCATGGTAGCACTAATTACAATATCCAAGACATAGAAACAAGACAAAAGCCCACTGACAGATGATTAACTGTATATAAAACTTGTGGTTTATAATCTTATTGGATATAATTCTACTAAAAAAAGCAAAACTTTGCTTTTTTGTGATAACCCGGATGAAACTTGAGGCAATTAAACTTAGTGAAATAAGTCAGAAAGTGAAAGACAATTACTAAATGGTTTCTTTCATTTATAGACTATAAATTAACAAAGCAAATCAACTGCCAAATTATAACAATATTAGTTCTTAGACTAAGGAAACTAAGGTAATTACCAGAAGGAGAGGGAAAGGAGTGAGAGGAAAAGATAAAGGTGACCAGTTTGACAGTGCGATGACACTAGAACATTGGGGTGAATGTGGTGAGGCATAGACAGATAAGAAGCAGTACTTTGAAAATTCACACAGCATTGTAAATTCATGGCCAATAAATACAATTTTATTTTCAAAAAGAATAAAAAAGAAAAAGGTAATAAAACATCAATTACAAGGAGCTAGTGAAATTTTTAAGTATTCAAGTCAAAATCCTAACAGCAAGTATTTCACTAAGGAAAACAGCACAATACAGAGTCAAGAGTAAATGAATATGTGCTGGTTTTAAAAAGAAAAAAGTGGGAATCAGGTCTTACAATATTGCCATGCAGGTATGACCTTTTTGAGACATTGTTCAATAGCAGATTCAATTAAGGAACTGTTGGTTATATGGTTTAGTTCTGATGATAAGGTTGTGCCTGTTTTGTTTTGTGCTGTTTTTTGTTTTTGTTTTTGTTTTTTGTTTTGTTTTTTGTTTTTTGTTTTTTTTTTGTCTAAGTCAACAGGTTGACCCAAGCAGAATTTGGTAGAAGATTGCATTTGTATCTTTGCAATATTTTGTATAAAATTTCAGAATAAAACTGTGAAAGGATCACTCATTTGGGAGAAGCAAGCTGTCAATTGGTAAGGAAACAAACAGCCAGATAAGATTTCCAAGTGATAAGGATATTAAGCCTATCATCATAACCATATTGAACTTGCTTTAACCATTTACGGGCACTAGCTTGGATATGGGAACTCCATGCAGTCCAAGTGTTCAGACAACTGCTGACCTCACCACTATAGTAACAAATATCATGAGCAATGACAAGCCAGAACCAGGAGTTAAGCCACTTCAAATGTCCTGATGAATAGAAACTGTGACAGAATGCTAGCACTTTAAGCTGCAAAGTTTTAGACTCATTTGTTATATAGTAGTAATTAACTTCTATATCCATGTATATCCACATTTTTGCCTCCATCTCAATCTCCACCTCCATGTTTGTCTCTATGGCTGCGTACCTCTCTTTATTTTGAGGAAGTAACATTAAAGAAACTTTATTAATTGCTATAATAAAAATACAAGGATCAGTTGAAATGGACTTTCTATTTAAATCATATTTCTTTGATAAAGATTACTTGAAAATAGCTCTAAAAACTATCATAAACAAAATTAACAATCATATAATGCTCATTTCTTAGATAACATCACCAGATATTAGCTGCCAATTTATATAAGGTGTTAATGAGATACAAATTACAAAAAGTAACACCTAAATCCAGAGCTGAGATAGTGCTATCACTAGGTCTCTAAATTATATTTACTTTTATAAATGATTTACTGAAGAAATTTTATGTAGTTACTAATTACATGTCATTTAAAACTCTGCTATTAATAAACTCAGATACACCAATCATAACTAAGTGGCTGCATGCCTTTCAAAAACATCAAGAGATGCTGTTCAAAATGCCCTTCTTGGAGAAGGGCCAAGATTTAGGATACTCTAATTGCACTTACAGATCTGGAGATTGTGGGGATGTTTTAAAAATATCAAATACTCTTTTTTTTTTACAGAAGGCAATTCTCATGCCTCACAGTTGAAGCAACATGGTATCTCATGTTCAGACTCAGCACCTGCACACGTATTTCATGGAAAAATTTGCTGAATTTTAACTATACAGCTTCAGACATGTCTCAAAGATAACTAGTAACTTTCTGATGTCTTAATCAGATGATAGAAGAGCATCTCAAACTAGTTTAAGCAAAAAAAAAAAAAAAAAAAAAACAAATGCACTAGCTGATATTACTGAATAGGTGATCTGAGATAATCAAGTTCAAGTATTTAAAACCTATCCACCAGCTTCTATCTCTTTGTATCTCTATTTTCTACTTGGTGCTTTTGGGTTTAATTCATAGACAGACTATCTTGGTTTGATGATAAGGTCACTGGGAGCCCCAGCCATACACAATATTATTTATATCATATCCTACCATTGAACCAGTTATGTGGAATGGGATTGTTCTGGCCTCTTCTTGGCAGGATGCTGGAAGAAGGGAGAGTGTCACCCTTTCTAAAAGCATGCTGATTTTCAAAATCACTACAAAAGGAAGACATTGTCTCTCCTGAGAAGAGTCTGAATAAACAAAACCTAGATACTATGCATTGCTACCTGAATTACTCTTTAATTCTTAGAGCCAGAGTTGATATTTTGATTACCTGCATAAGAATATTTATCAAAATTTGTTTAGTTATCAAACTGTCCTAGCATTCATTATCTTGGGTATTTTTTATTCTTTTAGTCAATAAAAGCTATCAAGTAAAGTATTCCAGGAAGTGTTCTAAGTTTTAAGGATATACCAGTGAAAAAATAAGTTATTAATTTTGGTTTTACTATAGAGATTACATTTTTGGATTGAAAAGTCTATTATTAAAAAAGTAAAAACATCTAGATACCACAAAAAAAAATATGCATATTTAGTGAATAGTTCATCTAGATCTTTGGATATACTGATATTTGAACCTAGACTACATTTACCATTGCCATTCCTAAGCTCTAGAAAGCTGGCATTTTTTATGAGATCTTTCTAAAATTTTCTGCTACAATACCATTTAATATAGGATTATAAACTCTACTGTTCAAAATATCTTCTGCGATATCCTGCCCTGTATTGCCTTTAAAATTTGACATAAATAGCTGGCCACAGTGGTGCGTACCTGTAATCCCAGCTACCTGAGAAGCTGAGGCTGGGGATTGCTTGAGTCTGTGGTACCCCAGGAAACGTGAGCCTGAGATTCCATGGGCAAAAATAAAGAGACCTAGTCTCAAAATAAATAAATAAACAAACAAACAAACAAATAAATTTGACAGCAATATCAAATGAAAGTATGTCTTTTATATACCCTCTTGTTGCATCCTTTCATCTTACAAGAACACAGATCTTCAAAATTTCTACTAAGATTAGCATATAAAAAGCAGTAAAATGATTATTGTTGTCATTCTTTTATGTATAGTATAGGATAAAGGAAATCTATGCAATTAAAATGATATTAAAATGAATAAAAATATTCATTTATTTTACTTTATGGTCTTTTAGCTAAGGTTATTGAAGAAACACAATATAAAAATATGAAAATATACTGTATCTTAGGTTTTCCTTAAGATGAGATCATATGATACAATAGGGAAATTCACATCAAATAGAAAATTTTAATTTATGAAAGCTTTTTTTATATATAACATACCAAAATCTTCACACATGTTGTACAAGACATGATTATAAGGAAAAAATACAACAATGGTAACACAAATGATACCAATGAAATGCAATTGATAACCTATTCCAGCAACTTTAAGATCTATGCTAAGTTTTGCTTGTTTCTCCATCTGTGGGACAGGAACTCTGGTATATTTTTCCAATTCATGTCCTTTTAATTTGATTAACTTTATTTCTTGATGTCAAGTTTTTATGGTGACTGCATGATTTCATTAAATATAATGCAAAGTAATTAAATATAATTAGAAAATGGATTGTTATTTGTGGGTGAAACTAAATTGACTGTATCAGACTCAACAATTCCTTATATGGCATCATTAGAACCTAAAGTTCAAAACTACACTCAAGTGAGAAATGTAAAAAATTTAGGGGTCATTTTAAAACCTTTAAGTTCCTACTTCACCCTAAATAAAAATGACACTGAAAACATGTAGGATTTTATAAAAAGAAACAGCCAAAGGAAATTCAAATGAAATCATATCAACTTTGCTTTTTATCAAAATATTGTCAAGAATGCACATATAAATGAGGCAAGCTATCATTCTAGATCTAAATCCAAAGTTTAATCACTGTGGGTTTGGAAAGTAAGAGGAATAGTACCACATGTGTCCCTATTCTCTCTGCATTTAGACTTCCTATTTTGTCTATTTCCTACAAATTACAGAATTTCTAAGAACTAGTGAATAAAAATGATAGAACACCACAGGAGGTGATGATTAACTTGGTAAAAGCTATGTAGTTAATATTAATAGACATAATCCTGCTTTGAATTACTCACTACAAAATCCTTTGAGAATAACAATTCACCCATTAATCAATTTAATTCATCTGGTGCCACATGGGTTAAATAGAGAACTTTAAAGAGGTTGTTCCCTAAATGATGCCATTGGAAGCCATAGGAGGTATTTTATTCCTTTTAGCTTTAATATTATGTCACATTTGGTCATCCTTGGTCATGGCAAATTAAACAGCATCTATTACTCATGGGTCAAAATGAAAAGTAATAACTTTAGAAATCATATTGTCCAGAAGAAGCAAACAATTATCATTTTGTAAAAGGCTTAAGTTTAAGATAAATATAAAATGGTTCATATGACTCATTCCTTCTCTCTACTTTGTTTCCAGTGTTGAAAATCAAGGACGCTTGATTCTAAAAAATGTCTTATTAATGAATTCCTTATCATGTTTGGAAGATGGCAAGTGCATAATGTCATAACACTGACTTCTCAAATTCTACTTGCCAGAATTGATGCAACAGCAAGTCTTCTAAAAGCAAGCATGCGTGGGTCTGGCTGCTAAACTACTCAGTATGAAGTTGACATTTCAACATTAAAGTTCATTGCATGGGATCATTGTTTGAATCATCACAAACTGTCTAAATTACAAAATCCTGGCAATACATTCTAACCATTAAGCTGTATAGCCCTCTCTTTCCAGTCTGGAATGATTTTATTAATTCATAAAAGGATTTTCTCAGATGAGAGAAATAGGAAGTTGGCAGAGCAAACAACCAAAACAGGTCTACTCATTTCCCAGTTGAAAGATTTGACCAGCTTCATTAGCATTTGAATTACTTCTGAAAAATTCCACCCATCAGTGATTACATATATATTTTTAATGTATAAGTGCAGGCTCATATGTCCTTCCTTTTTCATCCAGTTGTGTTTTGCAGAATTTTTTTATTTGCAACGTGCTAAGCATGCTTTAGTACACATTCTACACTGCTTTTTTTCCTCTTTTTAAAAGGCTACAAATAGAGTAACGGTAAAAGTACCCATGTGGAAACAAATTATATTCTTCTATTTGCTTAACGTTTGCAGAATAAGGGTTTCCTCAGTCACAGTCTCATCAAGTCTTGACAAGAGGAAAATATTGTACTATTTGCAGTTAAACATTTATTGATAAGTATACAGGTGATCATGCAAAATTAATTCTTCAATAACCATTGGAGTTACTCCTAAAATGAAATATTTTATACAAACCACAATAAAGTTTCATAATATAACAAAAGATGCTAACTTTTATAGAGCTACTATATACAGTAAAAGGTATAAATTGCACTAATCCTTAGTGTGTGCTTCAAAAATGTTTACTTACATATAGGTATATAATCATCAAGCACACAAAGATAGAAAAGTTGTTCCTGTGGCACACTAACAGGTCCTTTTGCCATATATACTACCCTCCAGAATATATTTATCCTAACATTGGCTACCCTGATTATTCTGATTTCTGTCATCATCAATGTACTTTGTCTCTTCAAGAATATGTGTGTGTGCCTGTGTGTAAAACAACATTCACTCTTGTCTCTAGTTTCAATGATCATATATTTTAGAGGTCAATCCAGCTTGTGGCATCAGCATTTCATACTTTTTAATTTCTATGTTAACCATCTTATGCCATTTATTTTAACAACTTTATTGAGAATTTACATAGAATGAAATGTACTCTTTTAAAGTTGCTGAATTCAGTGGTTTTAGCTTATTTTCATAGATGTGTGACCCTCATTAATAACTTCAGAGTATTTTGTTCACCCTGGAAAGTAACCCATTACCTTTTAACTGTCATCCTCCTTAATTACCTCCCTCTCCAGCACAGAAAACCACTCGATTACTTACTATTGCGATGCATTTGTCTTCTCTGAACATTTAAATAAATGAAATCACATGCTATGAAATATTTTTAGCTTATTCATTTATCTGGGGATAGATGTTTAGTTGTTTCCAGTTTGTAGTGTTTATGAATACTGTTGCTACAATGATTATTATCTATTATTATTATCTATCTTTTTGTTAGAATTCAGTCATTTCTTGGTTTTATAAATTATAAACTTAGATAAATCAAAGCTGATGACTATTTTCCTAAAGTGGCTCTAAAATTTCATAAAATTTCCAGGAATGTATGAGATCCAGTAGCATAATCACCTTTCCAACACCTAGGATTATTGTGACTGTTAGGTCTAAGCATTGAAGAATTTCATTGTAGTTTTAATTTAAGAATCATCCATGATAATTACTCATAAACATTGGCAACTTGCATATTGGCTAATTGTACATTTCCTCTTGTGAAAATCTGTTTAAATATTCTAGTATTTGACATTATTAAATGCTCCTTGTTTACAACACAAGGAAGGAACAAAAAAGGCCAGCAAAGTCCTCTCCTTGTTTAGCTCAGAGACCACGTTAGTGCTCTCTAGCTTTAGATCAGATCAAAGGAAGTCTAATAGACACTGCTGTTCACTAAATACTTCTTGAAAAAATAAATTACATCCAGGGGATAAATAATTAAGTTGCTAAATTTGATTATTAAATTTATTAGATAACTATTAGAGTATCATAAAATATTGAACATACTGTTATTACAAATTTTTAATAAGAAAAAACCACTTACAGTACATTTGCAACCTCTGAGAAAAGCATTTTCATTTCAGGTTACAAAATATTCTTGCCATTTTACTCCTTTTTAAATTAATTTTAATGGAATATGATATTTCTCATCTATCCAAATTAAAATTACTTGTTTTCCAAAACAAATAAATAAAAATTAATTTGCCTTTTTATCTTTTGTTCTAACTTGAATATTAATTATCCTTTAGGACTTTATTTTTGGTGGTTGTCTCAGTTATGTTCCATGGCATGTAGTAACATTTCTAATGTTGCTCACTCTAGATGGAGTCAATTTATCATCTCAATGATTTTATACTTTAATAAGCATTTATACTATTTCTACTCATGAAAATATTGATCATACTTTGCTTATAAGCATATCCTTTTTTAAATATTTTATATATTGTACTCCTACTTAAATGTATGAACTGATAGAAAAAAGAGTAAATAGAATGGGAAAATTATAAATTAACTTCAGTAAAGTTAACACTTATGTTCACCAAAAGATACCATTATGAAATTAAATCAGAAAACCAGAGATGAGAGAAAATATTTGAAATGAAATTCATATACCAGATCAAGGATTTGCATTGAAAATATATAAGAATGCTGTAAGTGAATAATTAAAAAAAAATCAGTTGCACTGAGAAAAGTTCTTGGATACCTCACAAAGAAAAATAAAGTAGCTAATAAGCACATAAATATATGCTCAGAATTTTTAACTATCAGTGAAACATAAACTAGAATCAAAATGAGTTACCACTTCATGTTCCTAAAATGGGTAAATTTTTTAAAAAGCTGAAAATACCAAAGCTTGGCATGGGTATTGAATGACTGCAACTCTAATTACTAGTAGGGAAATAACATGATAAAAACAATCTTGGAAAATTGACAGCTTTTTACAACAATAAATATTCATCCACCCTATGACCAGATGACAACACATCTAGTGATTACATTTATTTATGATTCCTGAAAGGGTATACCCACCAAACTCTGCGTACAAGCATACTTGTAATACTTGTAATAAACTATAGCTAGCCCCAAAAAAGCTCAAGAAAAGGAGATGCATAAACAAACTAGTAGATCATACTATGGAATACTACTCCACAATAGTGTGAATGGATCTCAGATTTATTGTGGTAAATGAGAGAACCCAGATAGACAAGAGGATATACCATGTGTTTTCACATAGGTGAAGTTCTGTCAAGTAAAACCAAACTACAGTGATAAGTCCAAACAATAATGACCTGAATAAGGGAGTTGACTGGGAGGGGGTGCAAAGGCACTATGTGAAGTGTGATATAGAGTAATTTATCTTATATTGTGATAGTAATCTGGGTGTATGCAATTGTCAAAATACAAGGTAACTATTTGTCTTAAATTCATTGAATAATAAACATGATATATACTCATTTCATGGTATAGCATCAATATATAAAAAATCTTAAATTTATAGTGAATAAAATTATAAAAGAAAAGTAAATACATTTAATCATATTTTTATTGTGTCAATATTGGTTAACATCCTTGTTTGCATTTGGGAAGTATAAGATACCTCCATGCAAGTGTTGTCACCATAGCACATCTACCACCAAAGCACCCAGATTAATGGTGACCATAGTCTCTTAGGTGTCTCCCCCCCAATTTTAATCTGGACCCTCTTTTCACCCCTCCCCCATGGGATGCCTCCATTGTGTAGTCAGCTTTCAAGGTTTAATTTTTCCCACATGACTTTATCTGACCTTTTGTTCTGTTTCTTTACATCCCATGTTTAAGTGGCACCATTCTGAATTTGTCCTTCTTCTGAATAACATCAATTAACATAATGCCTTCCAGTTCTCTCCATGTTGCCACTAATGGCAGAAAATAATTTTTAAATGTGACTTTCAAGATATGTTTATCAGACATCCCTTCAATGTCATTTCACCACATGAAATAGAATTCTTCTGAGGAACTATAAGAATAAGCTGACAGCATCAATTATCTTCACTCTTATAGAAAGAAAAAAATAAGAGGAAGAATATTTAATTTACACAAAGTCACACAACGCTTAAAGTAATAGACACAACATTTAAAATAAGATAACATGGTTATCAGGGCTAGACTTCTTTTATATGTTTCGGGAGAAGGGCACGGTGGTGCATGCCTGTAATCCCAGCTACCTGGGAAGCTGAGGCTGGGGATTGTTTGAGTCCATGGTACCCCGGGCCTCATGAGTCTGAGGTTCTACAGGCAAAAAATAGCGAGACCTAGTCTTAACACTATTTATTTAAATACATACATACATACATACATACATACATACATACATACATAAATACATAAATAAAATATATAGATATATGTTATGTTTCATTTCATAACATAAATGTTATGGTATGTATCAAACCAGTCAATATCCATCTCTCCTACATAATAAACTTATATTAATGAAAAGAAAAATTGTTCTTATGACTTTTTAGTAACAAAAGAACTAAAATCAGTGTATGAAGTGCAATAATAAAATAGGATTTTATCAATGTAAGTTTACTTAATAGCAGAGTAAAATTGGCCTCAAAACTTCATATTAATTGGAAAAGGACAGGTAACATCGTAAATACAATTTCTTAGTTTGGGAACACAAAGGAAATAGAAAGACGATATATTGAATGTGACCATAGTTTGCACTTTTATAAGGAAATATTTGTGAATTTGATCTTTGGAGTTTAAATTTTGATAATTTCATATTTGATTTTTTTCTTAAGAAATTATATATTCCATGACCTTAGAACTCTTTTCTAGACTATAGTTCACAAATATATTTTCTAGAGATTTTTCAGTTTAAGGTTTTAAATTTATTCTGTGGCTTATTTCAATATAACTTGGTGTGTAAGTGAAATATGAGTTTCAGTTCTTTTTTTATTCAATTGTTTCGACACCATTGATGAAGACAACTGTTTCTTCATTTAATTCTTTTGATAAATATATCAAAATTGGACATATATCAGTGTTATATGTCTAGTCTAGTGTTATATGTCTAGTCTTATATGTTATATGTCTAGTCTTCCTATCAATACAGTATGTCTACCATTTTACTAATAATACAATTATTTTATATTAATCTTGAATTTGAATGCTACAGTTATATACCATGTGTATCAACTCTTTATTGTGCTACTTCATTTACTATATATTGGCATTTTCTTTCCAGAACTTTTTGTTATTTGAACTATTACCATGCACCAAATATTAGAAAGTCATGTTTTAAATCCCTTGTTGGCACTTTTAGAATCCAATATATCCTCAAGCTCATCATCACCATTAATAAATAAGACCTCTAACCTTCTCTAACTTGAAAACATTTAACTACTTAGTTTAATTTGGGAATAGTTATATAGAATAAATATATAAAATATGAATACTAAGTAATATGAGTAATAAGTTACATAAAATACTCCTATTAGACTATTTCAAAGTGAATTGGAAGTGGATCTCAAGAAAGATATGCGTAGAGTACAATAAGGCTAATAAAATAGATTTGACTATTTTCCCTTTTAGGTGGAAATGGATTAATGGTGGAATCAGCATCCTAGCAAAAATAAATGGTTCTTTTTTCCATATAAGAATCTCTAATCAGGCTGGGCATGGTGGCACATGCCTGTAAACAGTAGCCTAGGAAGCTGCGGCCAGGGCCAAGGATTGCAGTTCAAGTCCTGCTGGGGGCAATAGCGAGACCTAGTCCCAAAAAAATAGCTTGGTGTGCTGGCACGTGCCTGTAATCCCAGCTAACTGGTAAGCTGAAGCTGGGGATTGCTTGAGTCTGTGGTACCCCGGGCAACATGAGCCTGAGTTTCCATGGGCAAAAATAGTGAGACCTAGTCTCAAAAAAAAAAAAAAAAAAAAGAATCTCTAATCACATCCAGAATCATTCCTTATCATTTCTGTGAGCCCCCGATACATTCATTTATATGTAGTTAACAACCAGAAGGAAAGACAATGGTAGTGTGCAGTACTCATCAGGTTTTCTATTCTATTTTGTTCCCATAGTCTATATTCTATATGAATTGTTCTCAAACTTACTTGACAGTACCAGGCATTGTACGTTCGTCATACGTTCCCAATGAGTCAAAAGCCCAAAAATGTTTTATAGTAAAAAGATCAATTGTATGACTTTGTACTAAAGTTTAATGTATAAATTACATTTTTCACTAAAGCTTTTCTGTAAGGGTTCTCTAATATCACTCAAGGAATTATTTATAATTCTCCCATTCTATTTGAATCCAATAGGAAAAGTACAAAATTAAGAAACCATAGCTATCTACTATTTAGACTATATAAAAATTATTTCTTACTTCTTTTAACCACTTTCAATATAGTAGATACGGTGCTTAAATTTCTTAAAGTTCTGTTTTGTTAATATAGGCTTATCATTTCTAACTAAGTAGAACTTGGACAATCAAAACAAGCACAACTTAAATATTATTGGTAAACTAGTGATAAATTGAGTCAAGATGGAATGCCAAAATATATTGAGTCTCTAACATATAGAAATCAAATTGAAACTAGTGTATTATCAAGTCAATTATTACAAATTTTATACATAAACTCATCAAATTTATGGAATCTGGCTATCCTTTCCTTCATAACAATTAAATTCTTTATTAATATTATCTTTGATCTCATGAATGCCAAATCTAATAATCTACTTTATTTAAATACCACTCTATAGTAGTTTATATAATTGATTAGTTGGTATTTCTTAAATGTGTCCTGGTTGACTCAGGAAACATAATCAGCAAATAATTCTTCTAAAAACCTCCTTATTTCCTTAATACCCATTATTGCCTTAATCAACATTTTTATAATCTGTCATTTAGACAGTTGGCACATTTCATATCTTATTTCCAAATCACCTTTTAGATTCTCCCTCTGGCAAAAAGTATACCTTCTGGAAAAAAGCATCATATCAATTAACACAAAAATTGTTAAGTTTCCTAATAAATATGGCTATTTAACTAGACAACATAACCCTCTTGTGAATTACATAAAAGTATAATAGATAAAAATGATCAAACTAGTCAGATGAATACACTGGTGAATTATAAGAATATTTAAGAAAGAATTTTAGATTCTACAATCTCTTTCAGAAGACAGAGGTAAAAGACTATGTCCCAACTTGTTATATAAAAATCAATATTTCACATACCAAAAGCAGATAAGGACATTACATGAAAACTAAGACAGTAACTTTCATAAACATATATGCAAACATTGAACAAACTATTAACAAATAAAGTCCAATACTGTATTAACTTATAACAGTAGCATTTTTCTCTGTATGTAGGACTAATACAATGTCCAGAAATCAATTAAGTAATCCATCAAATTAACAAGCTAAAAAAATAAAATGACTTTACCTGTCAGTAAATGCAGGAAAAACAATTGACAAACCACAGTGCCCACACATATTAAATCTATCAGGACACTAGGAACACAGGGAACCTCCTCAGCTGTTCAAAACATACCAGTTAACAACCTGCATCAAATGTATATTTCATAATTAGAAACTAGAATTTTTCTACTAAGTTCAGGGGAAAAGTAAAATACCTCCGCAGATCACTCCTTTTCATCATCATACTGGAAGTCCTAACTATGAAATAACACAAAAAAAGGAAGGAAATAGATAAAGATTAAAAAAGAAATAAATTGTCATTTTTTCACAGATACTTGACTGTCTATATATAAATTCCAAAAATATTGACCAACAAATCTTTTGGAACTAAAAAGCAACATTAGTACAGTTGCAGGATAAAACATTAATGAATAAGAGTAATGAAAATTTTAAATTAAAATCACTATACCATTTGCATTAACATCTCTCAAAATATATAAGCAAATATATATGCAAGATCTTTATGAGAAAAATATAGAACCCTGATAAGAAATATCAGAGAATCAAATATATAGACATTTATTTCATGGTTTTATATAAGAAAATACAATATTATGAAAATGTCAGTTCTTCCCAACTTAATCTATAGATCTCAGTAAATTAGTTTGTGTATATTAAAAACTGAGTCTAAAGTACATATGGAAAGACCGAATATACAGACCTGCTGATACAATATTGAGAGAGAACAAAATTGCAAGACAACTCAAGCAAGTGTACTAAGAAGCAATGGCTACCAAAAAGACAAGAGAAACTTGCCAGAATCTGACTACAATGCCATTCTAATCTCAGACTTGTAGTTTCCAGAACTATGAGGAAAAAAAAATTATATATATGTATGTTTAAGTCACACAATTTTTTTTCTTATTGTTGTTATTGCATTCTAAATTGATTAATATACCCTGAAAAACATTTCATGCTTATTCTTTTTCATGCATTTTATATTCAGCCACACATGCCATACCTTCCATAGCTATACATCTTATTAGCTTACAGCTTGTTTTCCCAGTTGTGTATATGATTTTCTTCACTTAATACATTTGGCAAAGTCCCTTATTTTTTTCCAAGTCCCAAGTCCATCAACTGTGACATTTTGGGGATTTATTGAAATTATCTAAATAAAATTAAACAATTTTTATCAATGCTTATTCACGTTGCGTATATTCTACTATAGAATTGTCAGGTTGTGTTTTTTAACTACATTTGCTGGCATATTTTTCCAGCAGGTTCTAATAGTGAGGATATTACTTACTCATCTCTGAATGAATGAGTGAATACCTGCCATAGTGATTACTATAACTAGAAAGTCTTACTAATATTAATCAATAGAGGAATGTAAAGTTATTGATAACTTTGCCTCAATTTCATTTTATGTAGATACAATTTTTCTTTTCTTCTTTACTGTTTACCTCACACGTCATTTGTTCTTTCTTGGAACTTGGGAAGTTTCTGTGATCTTATAAAAGAGTTTTCCAATAATTCAACTCAGAAAACACATGTAGAATCCTATTTAAGAGTCTAAACCCATGTTTAATTTTGAATTTTTATTGAAATCAGTCAGTTTATATAAAATTAAAACAATTTTAAAATTAAATCACATTATTTTAAAGAATTCTAAAATTCCTCATATGTCTTTGACAACAAAGATTTGAACTTAATATTATGGCTATGCAAAAAATTCTAAGGCAATTCTCTTCCAAACATGGTGATGAGTTAATCTGCATTTTAAATTTGTATATTAGCATTATTGCCTCATTCTTACACTTGCTAATGAAATCATAATTGTAGTTGCATAGGTTTTAGAAATCAGATTATATAATGATTTGCAAATATGCAGTGTTGAAATAAAAAGCAAGTCAAAAATCCAAATACATATCCTATACATTATATATATATATATATATATGTGTGTGTGTGTGTGTGTGTGTGTGTGTGTGTGCAACAATGTTTACTCAACAATTTAAGTCATCAATTTTTTCAAACATTTTAAAAGTATCAGTCACAAACTCTTAAGTTGATCCACTGGAATCAATAATTTCAAGATATATTTCCAATTGAAGGAAAGTTTTATAACATTTACTAAGTCTTTTCTATGAAAAGTTCCTTTTGCAATAGACAGCATAATGAGCAGACCTGGGTGGGCCTGCTCTGTGAGATCCAAATTCATGGAGACACTTAAAGGGAAGTACTTCCAAATTTAAATACCTAAAACAATTGGTATTGAGGTCCTTGACATTCCTCACACCCAACTAGATAGGTAAAAGTGGGAAAAAAGTCATTTTGTGTGCAAAAATATCAGGTATTTTTAAATGCAATAGATAACCATTCCACAGATAACCACATCTCTTCTTTGCCCTCCTGTAAGCTTCAGTCTTCCTGTCCTTCTGTCCTAGAACTTTTTATTCATCTTTTCCAATCTGAATTAAAATGCTACATAGTATGACATAACTCAATAGGAAAGAAGACAACACAAAGTTATCTTTTATACTATAAAATTTTCTGTATTTCACAAATTTAAATTTCTAAATATAAACTTTGAAATGTAAATTATTGTTAAAATTAACTTGTATCTATTATATAACATCCTATAAAAATTGAATATTAAGCTAGTAAAAAAGGTATTCTATTTTCCAATTGCATTGTACATTTATGCCAGAAACAAAAATAGCTTCACAGCCCTCAGTGTCATGGTTGGTTGCTTAATGACCTCACTGTGACTCTGAATATGCTTTGAAAGGAATATAATTCATATATTGAAATAAAATCCAAGTAAAATTGTCTATATTTCATTCAAACAAAACATACATATAATACATCCTTATATGAACTATAGAATCCTACCTAAATTGAACCAATATAGTAAGCAACAAAATGAAATACCAAGTGCATTCATCTATTTCTTAAAATAAACCAGTCTCAATAACAAATACTGTTTTCCTAGAGAATAAGACCAGTACACAAGCAATTTCTTCCAAGTAATTTAACACAATATTTGTAAGGGATGAGTCAGAAATACAACTTCAGTTTGTAACAAGATTTTTAAATTTGTTGATTCTGTAAATGATATTGAATCTTATTGCTTTCAGGGTCAGGAACCAGAGCCCCTGGTCTTAGGTGATAACATAGATAAATCAATGTCTGCCATCAGTCATACTTTATTTGGGGGAATTCTTGCTCCTGGAAAACCACAATCCTAGAACATATTGTCTTATTTTATTTTCTTTTGTACACTTTTCATCACCTGTTATTCACATAAATAAAAAATTTGGGAAAATCTTTAAAACCCAATTAAAGCAGACAATTGTAAACATTTTGAAATATATTTTTGACAATGAAAAATGTGTAATCTAAACAGCAAAATTACTGCAAAGAACATAAAGTAAATAAATATGGTACAATGGAAGGCTTTGTGAGCCAAATAACTTGAATGGAGATTTGAGAGAACACAGGAAAAAGAGTATTATATTATACATATATATAGACATATATATTTTATGCTTAATTTTGTGGGAAACTGCCAGTATTTCCTCTTTTAGATCTACCAAATACTTGAATCACAAGTGTCTTTCTACTTTAAACGGTCTCAGGATATTTTGAAAGAACAGTTTAAATTGATTTTGCTGTTCTGCCAACACAGCTATAGTTGAGAAATAGAGTAGAAAATGCATATAAATTAGGTTATTTTGCAAATTGGTAACATCTTCAATATTATCTTCTCCTTCTTAATGGATTTAAATTAGAAACACTAATGACTATGTTAGCATATTTTGTGCTCAGTAGGAGACAGGATAGAAGGGTTCTTTGGGTACATTTGGAGAGAGATAAACAGTAGAATATCATTAGCACCAAAATCAAAATAATATTTCACTGAAAATATAGAGTTTAAAAAATGTCAAATGTATTTTAGAGAATTTTAAATCAATGTATGGGACGGATAAAAACCATGTTGAAATGAAGAACTTATTAAAAGGCATAATTTTCTTTTCACAAACTTACAGTTTAAAATATAGCCTATTCTTGCTGAATCATTAACAGATTCATGTTAGCAAAATACTATCTTAGATATAATTTTTAACTATATCTGTAGCATAGAATGCTTATTATCATACGAATAGAAATAATTTGCTTATAAAGATCCTTTTGTTTTTGATGTTATCATTCTTTTACTTAAAAATTGGAATGTGACTAGTGAAGTCAAGATACATTTCATTACTCAAACAGATTTAGTTTCAACTAGTTTGTGACATGATCTAATAGGCATTTCAGAGATCATAGATGTAACAAACATAGTAAAATGAACTAGAACTGGGAAAAGAACCCTTTCTCTTTCTGAAGGACCACATGGTCAGCATTTCTGTTTCTCATGGGAGACTTCTTGAATTGTTCTTTTACAAAATTTTCTACAAGGCAGTTTTCTCTGTATGAATCCTATACATCTTAAGCATCCAGTCATATAATCAAAATGCAATCACTTCAGTATGGCACTAAGTACTCAAAGTTCTGGTATACCTTAGGCTCCAAATTATTAGAATGGAAGGCATTAATCGATATCAAGTCTTTCTCAGGGTTATGTGCTTGATTACAGATGTAACTAAGGTTCCTTTTAGATTGATTTGAGTTTATTGAGAAAAATCAATTTGAAAGCTAATACCCATTCAACTGAAAGGGTAAAAATTCTGTCTGTGAAGTAAAATCCTGCATTCATTCAAGAAACATTTGTATTTACTAGTTGATAACCACTAATTCAGCAAAGAAAGTAGTCTTCACACGCATAATGGAACAGAGAATGTTTTTCAAATAATCATACTAATTGAAGTGTCATTATCTGACACTGATCTCCTGTGGCAGAATAGCAACAGCTTGCAGTTGTCTCTTCTTCTGTGGACAAAATGAATCAATCAGCAAAGAAATTATGGAAATAGCCTAATTGTTCCCAAACAGATACATGTAACAGAAAAAATGTGCCATATATATATATACATATGTATATATGTATGTGTATATACAATATGTATATATACACACATACATGTGTATACACACACAATGCAACTAAGCATGGTAGCAAAAGTACATGCAAGACCAACTTGACTACCAAATTTACTAGTGCAAATAAGAGATAAAAGTAGTTTGCCCTAAAGACTTGGTAATAGGAATGAAATGTTTAGAATATAATGATTATATAAAAACAAAACTCATCTAGCAAGATTATATTCCATAGAACTGGGAGATCATACCAATGATATAGTGACACAGTGTGTAAACTTGTTGACATGTCTGTGTTGCCTAAATTGCCAATATTAAAGATGCCCATATTATGGATAGAATTATGATCCCCATGAAAGATATAGAGAATTTAATCTTAAGTCCTGATGCTCCAGAATGTGACCTTCTTTGGAAATAAGATCTTCACAGGGGCAATCATTTTAAAATGAGGTCATTAGGGTGGACCCTAATCCAATTTGCCTGCTATTCCTATAAAAGGGGTAATTTGGACACAGTGACCCAACACATAAGAAAGATGACATAGGCAGTCATGTTCCTATGTCTGCATCTACAATCCAAAGACTGAAAAATTGTGAATAAACCATAAGTAACCAGGAAGATAAGAAAACTACAGGTTTCAGATTGAAACGACCCTGCTGAACACTCAGCTTTAAATTTTACCCTCTAGAACCTTAGAATAAATTTCTTTGGTGCCCAGACACTCAGTTCATGGCAATTTGATCCAGCAGTTCTCAGACATCAACAGAAGCCATAGCCATCAAAAGGTCTTATCTGATCCTTCTTGAGTGAACTGAAACAACTATCATGAGTGAGCTTGATCTAAGTCAATAAAACTTGTAAAAGTATAATAGGGATACAGAACTTCTTTGGGGTGAGATATTTGATGCAAAACTTTCCATTGGCCATGCAGATATGAATATCTATGTTGTGAACTGCTGACAGAGGAAACCAAGTGGCACAAACCTATGGATGACATCTAGAAGGTGACAAGAGACAGGTTTTCCAATTGCATAATCTCAGGGAACCAATTTTCCCAACAACCTAGGTAAGCTCAGAAAAGGATTCTTGACAGAGCCTCCGGACCAGAACCCAAGCCATCTAACATTTTCATTGCAGCCTTCTAAGACCCAGAGTCAGGAATCTGATTGTCCTCCCTATGGATTTTTGCTGTTCAGAAACTAAAATTTAATTGGATACTGCTTAAAGCTGCCAAGTCCATGGTAATTAATTGTGCATCCAGAGAAAACTAATAAACTTTCTACATGTTGTTCTTTTCTTTTTGAACATTCTTTTTTTTGAGACTAGATCTCGCTATTTTTGCACATGGAACTGCATGTTCATGTTGCCTGGGGTACCACGGACTCAAGCGATCCCCAGCCTCAGCTTCCCAGGAAGCTGGGATTACAGGCGCATACCACCATGCCCAGCTATTTTCTTGGAGCTAGGTCTTGCTACATTGCCCCAAGCGGGACTCGAACTGTGAACCCTAGTCCCCACCGCTGGCTTCCTAGGCTGCCACTTACAGGCATGCACAACCATACCTGGCCAAAAATTATTTTTCATTTTTGTGAAATTGATTATTTTAATTTTATCTAGATCAAACTTATAAAATTTTCTATTTAACTGACATTCCTTATTAGCATTTAGATCAGTCACTTATTTTGGAAATTTGACATATAGATTCTTTTTGGTTCTCATTCTCTCTCCCTACCCCCATCACTCTGTAATCCTATCCTCTACCCACAACCAGCAAACAGACTTTTTATTTTCTTCACAGATTACTCAAACTTCAGTTTAGCATTGGATTTGTATTGACATTTACAAACTCTTGCAACAACAAAAACAGGTAAGTTGCATAATCAAACCCTGAAGACAACAGAGATTTATTTCATCTCTGACACAAACTCCGCTGTGTATACTACCATCCGATCAATTCAAATCCCCAGAAAGTGTTTAGCTGTATCACAACACATGACATGCAACAGTAGGATTAGTTTCAGTCTTTTACCTTCTGTGGAATAAATTTTATCCACTTACTTCACACCAATAAATCTTCAAACTGACTCTAACTGCCTTCAGATTGGCATCTATCCAGCTCAAGGACTCAATCTCTTTCACTGCTATATATTTCTCTTTACTTTAAGCCAGCTCATTCCCATATGCTTGGAGCAGAAGAACTAGATCAAAGAGTAAATACTTCCTCGCATTACCAGAAGTCTACAGATAGAACTTTTTAACTATTTTTGCTTAGTGTACTCCTTATGATGATATTTATAAAGGAAACTCAGGTATGTAGATAGAGAAGTTTAAAGATAGAAAGAAAATGTTGCGGATGGAGGCCAACTTTGCATTGTTTAAGGAAATATGTGTGAATGCAATAAAAGAGAAAGAACAAAATTTTCTATCTCTCAGTACTTCAAGAAGAAATGGCTGGGTGCTATTACCATGCATTCACCCCTTAAGTAAAAGAAAATTTAAATTCCAATGATCTTGAAAACTTAACCTGAATTCATAGATAATAGATATATTTATGGATGACTAGGTAATATGGAATGATGATAGATTGATGATAGATCATAGATGGATACTGATAGAGACATACATACATATATATATATATAGTTCTTGTTTCTTCAGCCATTATTTTCACTTCAACACATTAAAAATTAATGTTGATAAATTGTAGATTATAGTCTATAATTGTAGATTATAGTCTATAGTCAAAATTGTAGATTATAGTCTATAACAATTCTCAGAAGTTATCATCCATTGCATATCATTCACTTTATCACATGCATCATCTAGTTGAAGCCAATGTTATAACATTTCACTTATCAGAAGTTGTATTGGAAGGTTGTATTGGAATAGTTTGGTGACAGTTATATGAGATCAAAGACCAATTCCACTTTCCCATCATGAACATTTTGTTCTCATTTATGCTATTGCTAGTTATTACTGACACTTATGTTACCTCAACTGGCTTATCCAAAACCACAGGGACCTTCTGTTTCTTGCTATGCAAAGATGGATTCCATATAAAAAGATATGGAGGATCATATGTTATATAGCAACAATATCTAACAATATGTTATATAGCAACAATTAGGAAACTAGTAATCTGACCTAAATAGATGCCTCAGAAAGATAATTGGATGCAAATAAGCATATAAAAAGATGATCCACATATGTCATCAGATAAATGTAAATTAAAATATGATGGCACACTTATTTGAAAATAAAAATCTGGATTACCAAAAACAGCAAATATTGGCAAAGGTGTGGAGCAATGAGAACTCTCAAATATTTCTGGTGAGAATATGAAATGATTCACCTGCTTTGAAAGAAGAGCAAACTATCACATAAAACTAAACATCCTCTTATCACATAAATGATCTTTTTTCAACTGAAATGAAAAAATTTCTCCTGAAATTAGGTCCAACAGAATTCAGAAATGGGTGCATAGAGAAAGAATTGAAATGATAATTTAAAGAATTCCATCATTACATTTGTACATTAAATTTCCATACAAAAAATATGAAAGTAAATTTCCATACTTTTTTCCCTCAATGCCTAAACCAACCTTTATTTCCATCTGGCTTTTTATCTGTTTATTATTAAGAACATTCAATACACATGCAAAAATTTTTTCTTTGGAACTCATAGTTTTGGATTCATGACCAATAAGTAAAATTGGTCATGAAGTAAAATTGGTCATATTATCATTTTGGCAATGGAATTTGTCACAATTTCCCTTTTTTTATAAAAGTATAATTTCATGTAATATCATTTTGTTCAGTTTTAATTCCCTTTAAAGCTTCATAAAATAAAATGTTACATAATGATAAAAGAAACACACAACTTAATGCCTACAAATTAGCAGCACTTTTCAGCATAGACATCATCTATCTGAATGTCAAAATTGCTGTTCACAAATCACACATCATTCTAAATTAATGCCAGAGCTGGCTTCAAGATAAAATTTTAAGAAGATATTATAAGTTTGAGATATATTTTAAGTGATAATAACATTGAGAAGCAATTCAATTTCATATTTGAGTCAAATAACATTTCTGCAATATAAATGTAAAGACAAATTATAACTATAACTGCACAAAGGATTAAATGAATTCCAAAAGGGCTTTAAATGCCTCTTAATATTCTAATTATTATTGGAATAGTTTTGTTTTTGCCAAAAAGTAGACCCCTGCTTTTTGCCTCAAAGAAATCACTGAAAGTCTATTCATTAAATCAATATTTTACATATTATAAAACGTATCAACCTATTTATTAGAGATATTATACATTGTGGAAAATTAGTAAATCACCCATAAATT
Source organism: Uropsilus gracilis (assembly GCA_004024945.1). Classification (NCBI taxonomy): domain Eukaryota; kingdom Metazoa; phylum Chordata; class Mammalia; order Eulipotyphla; family Talpidae; genus Uropsilus; species Uropsilus gracilis. Next base: position 47,721 of record PVHY01007330.1, read on the forward strand.
TCTCATGAATTAATGAAATGAAAATTGTAATTTGTAACTAATTTACAGAACTGTGTAATCATTTTTAAAAGGCATGTTTAGACTATGTTCATTATCCTAAAATGATTTTTCATTATCTCTTTACAGTTAAGCCACACCTGGCAGTAATGATAGCAACTGGTCTGCATGTTTTCTGTATCTTCATATTTGCTTTTTCTGAATAATTTGTACAAATGCAATTATGTAACATTTTTTTGTGAATCACCTTTCATTTAGCATATATTTTTGAAGTTTATCAGCTTTATGCCATGTAATAGTGATTCAATGATTTTGTTCTGCTAAGTATTTTATTACTGATACAAGCATTTTATTTATTCATTCACCAGTGGGTATTTAGGTTATTTCCACTTTTTTAATTTTATGATAGTTGTTATGAGGAATATTCACAGTCTATTATACTGCAAGCATTTGTTTCATTCATTCATCAGTTAGTAAATATTTGGTTTGTTTCCATTTTATTTACTAACTGATGAATGAATAAAACAAAATGCTTGAAGGTATAATTTTAAAAATGGAAACATTTTGAATGGAAATATTTTAAAACAATATTATGGTAGTTGTTAAGAATATTCACATCTTTGTGTCTATATATGTGTGTGTTTGTGTTATTTTTCACACTTTACTTGGGAAATAACTAAGAACAGAATTGTTAGGGTTAATGGTAAAGTCTATTCCACTTTTTAAGAAAGTGCCAAACAGCAAACTTTTTTCCCAAAATATCATGCCATTTTACATTTGTACCAAAAATAGATAGATGGTTCAGGTTTTGAACAGCCTTGTCAACACTTATTATTGTCTAACTTATTGTTTGTAGCTATTTTAGTAACACTTAATAGGCAATCAGTAAATATTGAATAGATAAATATAGGCATATGCATGAAAAAGTATAAGCTTGATAAGAAAATTTTATGGAAAGTGTACTTTTATTATTCTACTTGTAAAAATCCAAAATATAGTATTAAAGCTTAGAAATACATAAAAAAACATATTATGGCCATAAAGATTATTGTAATAGTTCAAAGGTATTATTGTAATAGTTCAAAGGTAAGACAACATTTAACAATATTCTTTACTATAAGAAGTTCATGAACTACATTTTAAAATTTTCAATACCACCCTCGATTGATATTGTGGTAAACTAGGCAAAAACTCCATTGCTATCATTAAAAAAATTGTTACATGCTTGTAGGTAGGGTTAAGAAAAGGATATACCATATTATCATTGTAGAAAAAGAAATCAGTTTATGTTTACTAATATTGAATAAACCTCCACTTGTCTAAATTCTGATAAACCTAGAGTCAAACTTGAAAGTGGACTTCCCATATAAAGATTATTTCATTCTGCTTGTATCTCATTTTGCAAATTTAACAGAGTTATAGTTTAGGAAACAAAAATAGCTAGGCTATATTCACTCATTTGAGGCATAATTTTGCCATAACAATATTTTTCACAACTATGTTTTGAAATGTATGTGTTTATGTATCATTGCTGACATTTTAATAAAAACTGGGAAAGTTCATATATAAATGTGTCAGGGGTTCAGGAAACCACAAAAAAAATTGGTTTCACTCTTGGTTATGGTTTACTTATAACGAAAATGTACAGATTAAAAATCAGTTTTTTTAAAAAAAGGATACATAGAGTGAAATGCAGTAGAAATCAGGCAACCTTTCAGTGTCCTCTCTCAGTGGGATCAAATGAGAACACATATTCACCCATCAATGTTACATGAGTGCACATGCAAAATTTTGTCCACCAAGGAAACTCATCTGACCCTACATGCACTGAGTTTTATTATGGAAACAGTTCTGTAAACACACAGCATTCACATGACTGACTTCAATCATTCAGACCCCAGGGAGTCTACCTCAGAGAAAAACAGTCATCATCATAAATCAAATTGCTGGGGTAAACTTACCTAGACAAACTGGTACAATATAGTCTAGGGCTACAGACCTGTAAAATCATTAGGCAGAATATTCAACAGGCTAGAAGTTATCACTGAAAAATTGGCTAAGGATCATTCTGGAAATCAGGTCTTTTCTTTTTTTTTTTTTTTTTGGAAGGTTCAGGGTGAGACTCCAAGTTTTTGTTTAGTTAGCCCTCTCCTCCCCAATTGACTCTACAGATATTTGGCCTTTGCAACTATCAAATTTTTATTTAATCATTGATTTTGATGTAGCAAAAAGAATAGGATGCTTTGTTTGCTTTAAATTATTCAGCTTTCATTGAATCACCTATATTTGGTACAGTGCATCACCACACAGTCATGTTACTTTGTAAAATAACAACCCAAGAATTTTTATCAATATTTAGCATTATGTGTATACTGATTTTATTAGAGATTGCAGAGTTGAAATATTTTTAAAAATGCCAAACTATTGAACAGTTTTCTTTTATTCTGAACTTAGTCAAATTGTGTGACATGAAATAGCAATGAAAATTAGGACAGAAGCTATGGGAAAATACTTTATGATCTATTAGAACATGAATATCATAAATATCACTCTATCTTAAAATTTCAAGACACCACAAAAAGATGTCTTTTGTCAACATTATTAAAATGATATGCTTTTTAAAGTAGCCTTTTTAAAGAATATTTCTGGGCATAAAAGAAAATTGAGTGAATGGTACAAAAGATTTCCCATATTACCCATGTACACCTTTCCCCCACCCTTTAGCATCCATCAGCAGAGAGCTGCAGTCCTTATAACTGATCAACCTACTTAGATATGGCATCTAGTTGGAATCATGCAGTGGGCTTTTATGCTATAAACATACATTGAAACAGGAAAGTAAATATAGACTGTAAAGGTGTTGTAAACACATAATGATACAGGGAGATTATAGTGGTAACTGTAATACTATGAACTACTTTACAATTTGTGGTAGTTTCTAATGGTGGACAACATGGTAATTTTCCTAACAAAGGGAAATTCAGAAATTCACACAAAATAAAACTTTATAATCTCAACTCAGATTCTAAAATGATAGATCACTAAGGTAAGCATACGTATATGGAAAAGACAATTCTGTGTTGTGTGGGATTTTTCTGTATATCCCTGTGTATTTCTTTGCCTTGTTCACCACCTACATAAGGAGCACTACACAATTACTCTGGCAAATATAGATATTCCGTACAGTTTCAAAATATTTACTGGCTGAAAATCTACTCAAATACCTCCTTTTAAGAATAGATAGAAATTGCCATATATCTAGGAAAACCTACTGCTTCATAAGCCATACCTCCAAATTTACTAAGCTGGTCAGCTATGAAGCAGGAATTCAAAACCAGATAGCAAGATAGAATCTTTTGACTTAACCACAGCACTATTATGCACATCTATAATTAAGACAAGTGACTGGAAATCTATGCTATGTGTATATATCATCAAGAATGCTATTTACTTCTTTATGATGTTGCTCTTTATTTTTTTCCCCAGTTGGATTCTCCAGTGGCTGATTATCTCTGCCTCCAAGGCACAATAGTCAACTAGGGATTTACCCACCCAGCAGGAATGCAATTTTAAAAGGTATTCTGGATCACTTAAGTAGAAGAGGCATCATGTAATTTATATTTCTGAATGAGAGGTGGTGAAAGTCTTATAAGTGAGAACTTATGAAAATAAAATATTGTAGAAAACTTATGAGCACAAAATAAAAATTATCACTCTCCTTACTATTCAAAAGGAAACTCAATGTCTTTCCCTTCCACACTCTCTGGTCCCTAAAATGAAAATATCATCAAAATTTGATGAAACACTCTAGCCAGTTTTGTGCCAACATTGCCCTCTAATCTTTTCAGAAAGAATTCCACTTAAATCCTTGCCAGTGTTTTCTAATATTATTATGTAAAAATGAACTTATTACACCCCTAGATTTTAGCCAACATTTATATGTGCAATACTTTATTTTAAACTTATAGTCTCCCTTGTCCACTCGTAATTTCAAAGAGAAATATTTCTTTAAAAAGAAGAGGAATTGAGCATATATGATAGTCTCAGATTTTATAGCCCTCACTAATATTGGCCAAAACTATATTTACACTTTATCAAAAAATAATCTTATTGTATCATAGTGGGAAAGCCAAAAACAAAAATATTTTTCTTCATGACAAAACCCATTATTATGAGGCAACAAAACTGTACTATAGGGAATTATTAGAAAGCAGCTGTGAATGCATACCACATTTATTTCTTCTTTGTCTATAAGATTATCATTTTCTGCTTGAACTGAGCTGTCAAATAGAAAACATTTTCATTAAAACAGAGTGAGTCTTTTAGGCATCTGTCTCCTAATAGAACTGCTACCTTAATTTATTTTATAATTTTCTCTTCTTTATGCTCATTGAATTTATTTCTTATGATTTTCTTAATGAACCCACCTTTCTTAACCAGAAATTTTAGGCAAATGAGTTGATTTAAACTCAAGATACACACAGATAATAATTGATTTACTCCACAGAGAATTAGTCTGCATTCCATCAATGATATCTCACAAATTGATACAGTTTCAGACAGCTGTCAATGCCATATGCAAGCAATTTCTGTTAGTGCTGCCAAGGATTCAATATGATCACATAAAGTCTCACAACTCTTTAATTTTACTTAAAATTAGACCCCCCAAAAAAGGTATATTTTAGCATCACTGCAACATTGGGGATGCTTTAAGAGGTTCATGAGATTACTATCTCATAAAACAACTTGAGTTTGGCAGATACAGAGTGACTACTGCAATGTCAATATCTTGAAGTTCCTTCAGCTGCTTTATGTTGCTGGGATATCACATAGACCAGCATGCCATTCATTTATTGGAAATATCCCACATGCATCTATCTGTTAGTTGCAATTTGATAGTTGCAATTCTGTTATTTTCTAGGCATGATAAATGGACAAAATAGGAGAATTAATTGAGCTTTCTCAACTTTCCAATGAGATACAAACATTCATATTTCAATTGGTTACTTATATTTTATATTAGTCAAATAAGTGAATAATGGAGCAACATTGTGAATAAGTGAGGGGGTCATAGTTTTAGTAATATTTTTATTTAAATAAAAATAGAGTTCAAAAAAGTGATTCAGATATAACATTATCATACCAAAAAAAAAAAAAAGCTACCTATTTTCTTAAGGCCTCAGTTTATGAAAGTTTAAAGTTTAAAACTGAGATTACACTGTAATAGTGGTAACACAAAAGAAACTCAGTAAGGGGGTGTTCAGATTATTTCCTGAATTTCATTATAAACTTCCAAGTGGTGCTACACATGTCCATTTGTGAGTACTTGTGTCACCCTACTTATTTTAATAGAAATTTTATTTTTTCCTAATAATTAGCATTAGTTAAAATTAATTATAATTAAATTTATATAGTTCTGCAGTCAGCTCCCCTTTTCCTAAAACCACTTTTATTCCAGAATTTTTTTTTCAGTTAAGAATATCATCTCTTTCACGCACTTATTTTTTCCTTCCCTTATCTCCTTAAGCTGTAGAACATGGTTTATTGAATATATTCCTCGCATTCCTTTTTTTGGTTCTATTACTATAATTCCAAAAGAAAAAAATTCTAGAATTTTAATTGTACTTCTGTAATGTAAGCATAATTAGAATGATAGAACCTGATATACAAAGAAAAAACCTCTTAGTGATTTAAGAAAAGTTTAATAAGATTATCATGGCAAATCAAAGGGAATAGAGGGCATTTCATCTAAGGAACAAGCAGGTTTGCATAACTTGATTTTAGTACTTCATGGAGAATGACTAATGACATCTAGGCATCAACTACTAAACCATACATCACCCAAGATAAAGCTGAGCTGCGTGTACAGTATCAGATTTATTTCATTTTATTATCTATTTTTGATTACATGTATATATACAAATACAAACGAAAATATTACATCTTTGTTTATCCCAGTATTCTCCCATCACCGTATCACCCATGCACCTTTATCTTTTCTACCCTCCCTCTTCCCTGTATTTATTCTCCTCCCCTTCCCTTGAACTATGCTTCAGTTCTGTTATCAGTTTTAAATTTTTCTTGTCTGATTGTTTTCCCTAAATCCCTCATATAAGTAAGACCATTCCATTTTTCTCTTTTTATTTCTGGCTAATTTCCACTAAGATGATTCCTTCTAGCTCCATCCATGTTGCTGCAAATGACATGTTTGTCTTCTTTGATTGATGCATAATATTCCATTGTGTAAATATATTACATCTTTTCAGCCGTTTATCATTTTGGGGGCATTTGGGTTGTTTCCCAAACATATGACTACAGGTGTCCTTTTTTAATGAGTGATTTTGTGGAGAAGAGCTAAAAAGACACTTCTCCAAAGAGGAAACACAGATGGACAATAAGCATAGGAAAGAATACTCCACATCACTAAAAATCAGAGAAATGCAAATCAAAACCATATTGAGATACCATCTTACACCAGTAAGAATGGTCCATTAAAAAAAAAAATAGACAACAAGCATTGGCGCGGATGTAGAGGAAAAGGGACACTCTTATGCAGTTGGGAATGTAAGCTGGTTCAGCCACTATAAGAAGCTGTGTGGAGGACCCTTAAACAACAGAAAGTGGAACTACCATTGGACCCAGCAATCCCACTACTGGGAATTTACCCAGAGGATACAAAATGTTTTAAATGCCTGTTGAAATGGTTGGAAATGTCTTTAGAACTGACAACACAATGGAAATGGACAAAGCTTTTGAATATGATGACTTTTGTATCCTCCAAATTATTTAATATTCTTTTTTAAAATTATTTATTTATTTATTTATTTATTTATTTATTTATTTATTTATTTATTTATTTCACCTCATTGTGATCCCTGGGGGTCCCCCACCACCTCCCCTCCCTGACCACTCCAGCTGGTCCCCTCCCGCAGTTGTGTACTTTCATTTGGTTGTCCATATATTAGTGAAACCGTTTGGTTTTGTCTTTTTCCTTCTGACTTGTTTCTGCCAGTATGATTTCTTCTAGGTACATCCATGTTACCAAAAATTCATCAAATTTGTCATTTTTTATTGATACATAATATTCCACTGTGTATATATACCACATCTGTTTCATCCAGTCATCTGTCTTGGGGCATTTGGGTTGTTTCCAGGACCTTGAAATTATAAATAGCGCTGCAATAAACATCCGAGCACAGCTGTCCCTCTGTACCCACATTGTGGTCTCTTTTGGGTAGATTCCCAGAAGAGCTATTGCTGTATTGCTGGGTCAAATGGTAGCTCCATTTTCATTAGTTTGAGGGCACTCCACACTGCTTTCCATAGTGGCTGGACCAGTTTACATTCCTACCAGCAGTCTAAAAGTTTTCCTTTCTCTCCACATCCACACCAGCACTTGTTATTGTCTGTTTTTTGGATGTGGGTCATTCTTATTGGTGTAAGGTAGTATCTCATTGTGGTTTTGATTTGAATTTCCCTTACTGCTAATGATGTTAAACATTTTTTCATGTGCCTGATTGCCATTTGGACTTCCTCTTTGGAGAAGTGTCTTTTTAGATCTTCTCCCCATTTTTCAACTGGGTTCTTTGCTCAGTTTTTGTTAAGTTGTGTGAGTTCTTTGTGTATCTTTATTATCAGACCTTTATCACTTGTATGGAGTGCAAAAATTTTTTCCCACTCAGTTGGGATTCTTTTTGTTTTTTCTTTTATCTCTTTTGCTGTACAAACGCTTTTTAGTTTGATGTAGTCCCAGCTGTTTATATTTTCCTTCATTTTTTTTGCCATCTATGGATGTGGCCAAAAATGGATTTTTGAATTGTAACTCATGAAGGGTTTTGCCCAGGTTTTCCTCTATGTATTTAATGATTTCGGGTCTTATGTCTAAGTCTTTTATCCATTTTGAGTTGGTTTTTGTACATGGTGTGAGGAAGTTTCTTGGTTCATTTTTTTGCATGTCTTGTTCCAGTTTTCCCAGCACCATTTTTTGAAGAGGCTGTTCTTGTTCCAATGTAAGTTTTTCACTCCTTTGTCAAAGATTAGTTGACTATATATGTGTGACTTTAGTTCAGGGGATTCAGTTCTGATCCATTGGTCTGATTGTTTATTTTTAACCAGTACCAAGCTGCTTTAATTACTATGGCTTTGTAGTATAGTTTGAAGTCTGAAATAGTAATTTCTCCATTCTCTCTTTTTCTGGTCAGGAGTTTTTCAATAATCGAGGTCTTTTGTTATTCCATATGAATTTCTGTAATTTTTGTTCTATATCTTTGAAGAATGTTGTTGGATCTTTATAGAGATTGTGTTGAATTTGTAGATTGTTTTTGGTAGGATGCCATCTTGATGATGTTAATTCTTCCAATCCATGAGCAGGGAATGTCTTTCCATTTCCTTATGTCTTCTTCTATCTCCTTTAGCAGAGTTTTGAAGTTTTCCTTATATAGATCTTTCATATGCCTTGTTAGGTTTACCCCTAGGCATTTTATTTATTTTTTTTTTTTTTTTGCGATGGTAAATGGGATGTTTTGTTTTAATTTCTTCTTCTTCTGTTTGACTTTTTGTGCACAGGAAGGCTTCTGCCTTCTGTGTGTTGATTTTGTAACCGGCTGGTTTGCTGAACTGGTTTATTGTTTCAAGAAGTTTTTCTGTGGATTTTTTTTGGGTTCTCTACATAAAGAATCGTATTGTCTGCATATAATGAGAGCTTCAGTTCTTCTTTCCCTATCTGTACTCCTTTTATGTCTTTCTCTTGTTTTATTGCCTTTGCTAGAACTTCCAGTACAATGTTGAAAAGTAGTGGAGAGAATGGATATCCTTGTCTGGTTCCAGATCTTAGTTGGAATGATTTTAGTTTTTCCCCATTTAAGATGATGTTTGCTATAGGTTTGTTATAGACGGCTTTTATGATGTTGAGATATGTTCCTTTTATCCCCAACTTTTCAAGAGCTTTTATCATAAATGGGTGTTGCACTGCTTTCTCTGCATCTATTGATATGACCATATGGTTTTTGGTATTCTCTTTGTTAATGTGGTGGATTATATTAATTGATTTTCGAATGTTGAACCATTCCTATGGGATAAATCCCACTTGGTCATGGTGAATAATGCTTTTGATGCATCATTGGATTCCGTTTGCCAAGATTTTATTTAAGATTTTTGCATCTGTGTTCATTAGGAAAATTGGCCTATAGTTTTCTTTCTTTGTGCTGTCTTTATTTGGTTTTGATATGAGAGTAATGTTTGCTTCACAGAATGTGTTTGGCAGTTTTCCTTCTTTCTCATTTTTTTGGAAAAGTTTTAGTAGCACTGACATTATTTCCTCTTTGAATGTCTGGTAGAATTCATTTGTGAAACCATCTGGTCCTGGGCTTTTGTTTTTAGGTAGTGTTTTGATGACTGCTTCAATCTCACTACTTGTGATTGACTTGTTTAAGTTCTCTATTTCTTCTTTGTTTATTTTTAAGTGGTTAAATCTTGCCAGGAATTTGCCCATCTCATCCAAGTTGTTGTATTTGTTTGCATATAGGTGTTCATAGTAATCTCTGATTATCCTTTGGATTTCTGATGTGTCTGTTGCAATTTCTCCTCTTTCATTTGTAATCCTGCTTATTTGAGTGTTCTCTCTTCTTTTCTTTGAGGTTTGCAAGGGATTTATCAATTTTATTTACTTTTTCAAAGAACCAACTTTTGGTTTTGTTGATTTTCTCAAAAATGTTTTTGCTATCTAGTTTGTTTATTTCTGCTTTTATTTTTATTAGTTCTTGTCTTCTGCTGGGCTTTGGGTTTTTTGTTGTTCTTTTTCTAGTTCATCGAGTTGGGAGATTAGGTCATTTCTTTGGTTGTTTTCTTGTTTTTTGATATGAGCCTGTATTGCTATGAACCTTCCTCTTAAAAATGCTTTTTCTGAGTCCCGGACATTTTGGAATGTTGTGTCTTCTTTGTCATTTGTTTCAAAGAAGGTTTTAATTTCTTCCTTAATTTTCTCTGTTACCCAGTCTTCATTCAGTAACATGTTATTCAGTCTCCATGTGTTCAGCATTCTTCTTGCTTTCTTTTCATTGTTGATTTCTAGTTTGATGCCTTTATGATCGGAGAAAAAAGTTGGTACTATTTTAAATTTTGTATATATGTTGATATTTGCCTTATGTCCTAATATGTGATTGATTTTTGAGAATGTTCTGTGTGCATTTGAGAAGAATGTGTATTCCTTTCCTTGGGGATGCAGTGTCCTGTAGATATCTGTTAGGTTCATATGGTCTAGTTCTTCATTTAGGGCTTTTGTGTCTTTGTTTAGTTTTTGTCATGTTGACCTGTCCTTTGGTGAGAGTGGTGTGTTGAAATCACCTACCACATATGTATTTTCGCTGATGTCAGTTTTAAGTGCTTTTAGTAGTTGTTTGATGAATTTTGATGCTCCCTCATTTGGTGAGTATATGTTAATAATTGATATGTTTTGTTATGTATTGACCCTTTTACCAATATATAGTTTCCTTCTTTATCCCTTGTCACCTTTTTTAGCTTAAAGTCTAATTTATCTGCTATTAGTATGGCTACTCCTGCTTTTTTCTGGGGTACATTTGCTTACATAATTATTTTCCAGACCTTTAATTTTAGTCTGTGATTATCTTTTGTGTTTAGGTATGTTTCCTGCAGGCAGCAGAATGTTTGGTTTTGTTTTTTGATCCATTCTGCTACTCTGTGTCTTTTGATTGTTGAATTTAGACCATTGATATTTAGGGTGATGATTGATACTTGCTGTCTGGTGTTGACTTTTGGAGGGTCCTTTGGAGGTTAGGGTTTCCTTTTTTTTTTTTTTTTTTCTGTTACTGATATTTGAGATTCTGAAGTCGATTTTTTGGTTGTCATTTTGAGGTTCTGATTAGCTTCTTTGTTTTGGTCTGCTTAATCTTCTGTTGGTTTTAATCTGAAGGCTTCTTGCAAGATTTCTTGGAGTGGTGGTTTTTGGTAGCATATTTCTGGAGGCTTTGCTTATCTGGGAAGGTTTTAATTCTTCCTTCATAGAGGAAAGAAAGCTTTGCAGGATAGAGTAGTCTTGGCTGGCATTTTTCAATCTTGGAGTTTTTTTTTAAGATATGACTCCATGCTCTTCTTGCTTGGAGTGTCTCTTCAGAGAAGTCTGAGGTCGGCCTAATAGGTTTTCCTTGTGTTATCTGCTTTTTTTTTTCTCTAGCCAATCTCATTATTTTTTCCTTATCCTGGACTCTTGGGAGTTTTACAGTGATGTGTCTTGCTGTGGTTTTTCTTTTGTTGATATAGTTTGGTGTTTTGTTGGCTTTCTGGATGTCTAATTTCATTTCTCTCTTCAAGATTGGAAGGTCTTCCTCCATTATTTCTTTAAATAGCCTTTCAGTACCCATATGTCTCTCTTCTCCTTCTGGGACACTCAATTCTTATGTTTCCTTTCGTTAAGGAATCAGACAGATCTCTGAGTTTTTCCTCTATTTTCTTACATTGTGTCTCTCTTTCTCTGTCTTTCTTCTTCCTCTCGATTTCGGAGTCCTCCAGTGTACCTACTCATTCCTCAACTTCATCCAGTCTGCTTTTATAACTTTTCCCTGCATTTTTGAGCTCTTCTGTTGCTCCCTTTAGATCTTGGGTTTCTTTCTGAATGTTGCTCAGGTGTTCAATTTTATTGTTCAATTCTTCGATTATTTTACCTTTGTTGCTGTTATCTTTCTTAATTATTTTTTGTATTTCTTCTAACTTATTCAGTTTCTCTGCCATGCTTACTTCTTCTTCTTTACATTTTTCTAATTCTTCCCTTAGCTCTTAGTATGCTTGCAACATGCATAGATTCAGCTCCTTGTCTGAGAGATGGCGCATTTCTTCAATATTATATTTGTTGATTTCTAAAGTTTGTCTTTCCTTCGATGGTGTATTGGTTTCTGTGGGGCTTGCTGGGGTGTTTGCCTTTTTCTTTCTTCCTGTGCTTTGCTTTCACACTTCTTCCACATATTGAGTGACTATGGCTCTATTATTGGTTGGCATGTTGATTGGAGTCTTCTGGTAGCTTGTAGTTGAGCCTCTTGGTCAGCCTATCAGTTCTGTGTTACCCTAAGAGGGGTTCTGGTTAGTAGGTGCTATCGGGCTTCTTCTGTGGTTCTTTATGGAGGAGAAGTATAGATGTCTTTCATTATTGTTCTTTTTGTTTGTAGTCCTTCTGTTGGGTCATTTTGTCTGCGCCAGGGCCGTGAAGCAGTCCTGGCTCTTCAGGTCTCTCTCGGGGTCTCTAGGCTGCTGGGCCATGCCTCCACCTCCACCAGGGGTCTGGATTGCAGTCCCTGCTTTCACTGCTGATTCGGGTCTAATATTCTTTATCAAGAAATGAACATGATTTTTTTTCTGTTATTGAGACAATGTAAAGACATTTCACTCTGACATCTTTTTAAATCATCTTTCAAGCCTTATACATAATGGCTTTTGAGTTTGTTTTAGAAGATAGAAGATTTAGAAACTTGTTAATTTTACAAGTTCATTTTGAAATTAAATACTAAAAGTTTGGCATAGACATATTAAAATGACTTACCAATATTTATTACAGAAACAGATTTGTATTTAAATTTTGGAAGATAATTATTTGAAAATGCCTAAATAATTATTTTCAATGAATCTTCATGCTTGTATTCTTCCTTTGATTCCTTTGTAAAGTATTTCCTTATTTCTTTTGAATTTTCTGTCATTTAGCTAATACCACCCAATTTTATCTGACCCCAAAACCAAGGTTATTAAAAATCTATGTAGGAGTAGAAAGGAGTATCTGCCACCTCTTTGAAGCTTTAATACAGCAGATAAGGAATCACAAATTTAACATCATTTTGCTTTGATATGTCTAGAATAAACCTACAATTTATGGGAATGATTTTGTTACTGAGGATAACTAATTGTAGCAAAAGAGAATACTGGTATATAAGACCAATGGAAGATATAGTATACTATTTCTTCTTCCCAAATCATTGTTCATGCATTTTTGTGCCATTGCTTCTATTTTCTCTCTGTGAAAACTAGAACTCTTGGGAAAATGTTGTCTACATATTTAGTAGAAATCTTAGACAATGATTGTTTTTCTTAAATAAATACCATTTCATGTTAAATATACTATATATAGTGTGTGTATGTATATATATATATATAACTTTTTAACTTAACACAATTAGAGAATGTGGAAGTCCCAAATCTAAGAAAGTTGGAAACAGCCTGTAATTGGTTTTATTGATTTGAAACCACATTCTCAGCCTAAGAGCTTAGTAGTCTCAATTTCATCCTGAAAAACACAAGATGAAGATGTCTATTTAATAAGTTAATATCTATAAGTTGTCTTATAAAATCTAGCAATTTTATTTCCACTTTATTTCAAATCGTCGCAAAGATTCTGAAGTTAATTACCTTTACTGATCTCATATGGTTTATGCACTTTATTTTATTTGAGGTATTATTATAAAATTGTGTAAAGAGAGAAATGCCTCTTTTATGTTATATATTCTCTAGTAATAGCAAATCAACACAATATGTATTAGTTCTTTAGTTATTCTATTTTAACCATTTATTTTTAAAAATGAAAGAATACTCTTCTATGCACAATATGATAAACTCTAAAGGAGTTATTGATTTAAATATCTTGACAAAACTAGTTGACAAAACGTGAATTTTGTGCAAAGTGAGAAACATAACAAGCATAATGATACATCCCACAAAAGGGGTGCTACCTAGTCAGTGTTCTCTCTTGAAATTACCGGGGTTAGTGTTTTTTTCTGTTTGTATTGCAGCACCTTAAATTATATTTTTTAAAAACATCCTACTCAAATCTAATGAATCAGTAGTGCTTAATTGAAATGTAAACCGTATTCCAGAAAATATACTACAGGAAAAGTTTTCTAACTAAAATGTCTAGAAAGTCAAGGCATCATAATATGATGATAACTTGGTGAAGACTACACAACAAGGAAAAAAACACTTGTGCTGTTTTCCCACATTTTCACAGCAATTATCTTTTCTTATTTGGTTGGAAAAGCTAGAACTTTTTAGCACACTCCTGCAATGGGTACAGTAGAGGTATTTTTCCATCATCTGATCCTACCTTGGTGCATATGACTACATTGCAGGTACTGAATGACTAAACATCCATGGTGCACTTGTATGAGATTTACATTGTGTGATTTGAAAAGTAAATGAAGATATTGGCTATATGGCATTCATATTGTTGAGACAGAACTGGAATAAATATTAATTCTGAGTTATATTTCCAAAATCCATGTTAAACTGGTACAAAGCTATGAAGCAATAGTTGAATAGCAGCTATTGATTTCCTAAATTCGTGAATATGGTAGGGGTGACAGCTCCTTTGAGCAAATCTCTAGTGTTTCTGAGAATCAATCAGTACTAGAGGCTCAACCTTGAATCTCTTCATCAATCATTAAAATAAAATTGCAACAAATAGCTTGTACTAAATATTATGCCTATATTAAACTAATCTTTCCTCTATGAATTGAAGCATGAATTTAACTAGAATGTGTGAGAATAGTCAAGGAGCTAGATCTAGTAAAATTTGATGTTTCTATAGGAGAATGCTGAAGAATCTATTTGGGAGAATAAAAAGCCTCCTACACCGAGAACTCATTGTTCCCTAGTATGGTAACTGGGTATCTCCTCCCATTGAATGATTCAACATTTGAAAACATTTGATACAGGTATGTGTCATATATGCATATACATACATATTTCATAGACCTAAGGTTTAATGTTTTCATTTCAATCTTACTATTAGAGTAAAAGGGAAAAATTATATCTATTTTAAAACAAAAAATATTCAAAATATTTAGGATGTAAACTGTCAAAACAAAGAATAATAGGGGAAATTCTGATAATGTTATATAAAAATAATACACATATTTTATGTTAGTTGAACATATACACTTGGAAAAGTTGGAATGTTTTCCATTTAAAATTCAGGAAGAAATTAAGGATGTCCTATTTTATTATGCATTATCAAAAATGTACTGAAAGTGCGTGGTTCAATTAAAAGAGATAAAAAGTGAATATCAGAAAGAATAGTAAAATTCTTTTTGAAGGTAACAGTTATTTACTAAGAAAATTCTAGGTAATACACAACAAAAAGAAAACAATCTAAGTATAGAAAAGAGGAAGGGTAAGAGTTGACGCAAAAGGTCAATGAGTCTCTATTTTCTAGTCCTAAATAACTGGAAATAAAATATAAAAAATGTAGAGTAATATTAAAAATAAAATATTTAGTAAAATATCAAAATATAGAAAATTCTAACTAGAAAAACATTGCTAGAGAAGTTAAAAACCCAATATGGCATATTATCTTATGCTATGTTTATGAAGTAGACAGAATACTGTTAAAATATCAAACCAATCTACATACTTAATACAATCATAATTATAATCACATCTTAATTCTATTTGCTAGTATTTTACTGAAGATCTTCACAGCAATATTTGTTGTAATGCAGGGTAGCGATGCAGTTAAAGAGATTGTTTTGGTGCCAAAATGCCCTGGTGGGCAGATTCTGAGAGAAAGACCCCACACAAGAGAAAACAGAAAGTAGAAAGAGAGCATATAAAAAGGAGGAGAGAGGGAAAAGGGAGAGGTGAGAATGCTAGTCTAAGAAAAAAGGACCGTGTGGCCTGGCCAGGGGAAGCCCTCTGAAACAGTGAGCTGGTGGTTGGAAGGAGCCATGGTGGAAGAATGGCCCACAGAGAAGTAGTAGTGTGGATTTGGATGCCAGAAAGGCAGGCCAGGGGTGATCAGGGGCTGCTGAGGGCAGACCTGATAAATGTGAACAGACACCAAAGGCAGGCCTTTTAAGGGAAGCTCTTGGAGCTGCAGCAAGGTGGCATATTTGGAAGCTCAGTTTGCATCAGCATCTATTGGAAAAGTTTGAAGAGACTTGAAGAAGCAGAGCAGCTCGGAACACTGGAGAGAGAAGAAGCAAAGAGAAGATGCTGGAGAAAGATTGGACTTTGCAGGAGTGCTCACCTCTCAGGTTTGGAGGGGCAAAAGGGCACCATCATGGACATGTGTTTGGGATGGTACTTGGGGTGAAAAAACTGGCCACTGTGGCACTAAGGACTTTTCATTTTCCTTGTTAATTTTCCTTGTAAATAAAACCCTGTTGTTTAAATTGCTTTGTGACTTTGACAGCTGTTTGAGGATGGGTGGAAGAACCCTCCATAATTAAATTTAAAAGGGAGTTCCTCTCCCCTGGTAACAACTAGAGATATTGATCTATGTTTTTCTGGTAGTGTAGGTTAATATTGACAGCATAAACTGCATTTAGAAGTATTCCACTTCCTGGATTTCTGTAATTATTTTGAGTAATATGGAACCCAAGTTCTTTAAAAGTACATAATTAATGAAATAAATAAATGAAATTAAGTTCTCCATTTTAAAATATTTAAAATGAGTTTTAATATTAAAATATAATGACAAATAAGAATTCACTAGGAAAGCTTTCTGGTCATAGACTATTGGTTTGGGGAAGATTTTTGATTACCACTTATCTTTCACAACTATTATTTGCTTATTTAACTTTTCTTTCTTTCCATTTTGGTCTTTGTAAACTATATTGGTCTAGAAAT
This sequence comes from Uropsilus gracilis, assembly GCA_004024945.1. Taxonomy (NCBI): domain Eukaryota; kingdom Metazoa; phylum Chordata; class Mammalia; order Eulipotyphla; family Talpidae; genus Uropsilus; species Uropsilus gracilis. The sequence goes on from PVHY01007330.1 coordinate 64,335, forward strand.
GTATCCATTTCTTTAAGATTTTGGATTTATTGCTATAAAGTGATTCATACTAACCTCATATATTTAGTATTTCTCCTTTATATTTTATTTCTAATTCTATTTATCAATATTCTAGTATTTTTTTTTGACCAGGTCAGCTGCAGGTTTATCGATTTTGCTTATCTTTTAAAGAATCAACTCTGAATTTTATTTTTTTTTAATTTTTTGATTTCTATTTATTTCCACTCTTGCTTCTATTTTCTTTCCTCTGCTAATATGGGGTTTTTGTTTTTTACCTTTTTCAGATGACTTCATACGTAATATAAATTATTTATTTGGGATTTTTCTTGTTTCTTATTGTGAGCCTATATTGCAACTATCTCCCCTCTTAACAGTGCTTGTGTTGTGTCCCATTGAACTGAGTAGTTTATATCTTCATTTTCATTAGTCACTAAGGAATTTTTCTGCTTTATTTTCCTCTTTAATCTAATAGCTAATAAGCAGTGTGTCATTACATCTACATGTACTTATAGCTTTTTTTCTTTTGTGGATAGTTGATTAACTTTATAATATTATCAGAAAAAAATATCTGGTACAATTTAGATCATTGTAGTTATATTGACAGATGATTTGTGTCCCAAAGTGCAGTCTATTCTTGAAAATACTCCACCATGAACATGGAAAAACAAACCAAAAGCATATGTAATAGTTTGGGGGTTGAGGATTGTATATTTATTCATTAAGCCAATTTGCTCTAGCTCTTTGTATAAGGCTTGTTGTCACCATGTCTCTCTTTAGTTGTATTAATAATTGCATTGTGCATCTTGGTGCTCCATCATTTGCCACATCTTTGTATGTGCTATTTCTCCTTGTATTAAGTCCTTAATAATAGTGTAATTAATGTTCATCTTTACTTCTTTTTTTACATAAATGTTTTAATTGGTAATCTTTTTCATCTGAAATAAATCTAGCTATTTTTGATTTTTTTAATTCAGTTTGCACTTCTAAGACAAATCATAAACAGAAGAAGGTTTGGTTTTGTTTACAAACCTACTCAGTCACTCTATATCTTGTAAGGGATGAATTCAATACATTCACTTTAGCATGATAGAATTTTAAAAAGGGTTAGGGGTAAAACACATAAAGATAAAGCAATCTAAAAATGTTCAGAAAGGGAACTATCAACCAAATAACAGACTGGGATTCGGGTAGGAAGATGGAAGGTCTGGGTGTGTGAAACCCTGAGTAAAGGGTACTCAATGTAAGGCACAAGGATTGAAAAATGTGAATTTGTGCTACTGGCATACTGAAAATATACAGGAAAAGGGCCATCTAAATAACCATGAAGCTATGGTAAAATTCAAAGCAAGTTAAAAATGTGGATGGTTGGTCAGAGAAGTCCTCTCTAAGGAGACCACAATTTACTTGTGACTTGTAAAACCGTGGAGATTTCAGGAATGAACTTTTCAAGCATAGGTTACAACAAACCTATATAAACCTAACTAGAATAGCAAGCTTGCTATAAAATGTGCAGGAATGTAAATGTGTTAAATTCAGGAAGTTTATGAGCATAGAAGACATTAAATACGTGGCTAAAGTGGCAAAAATAATGTCAAAAAAGTTCATAAAAAACATTATAAAGCATCTGTGAATCAGGGCAAGAGGAATTGATTTTTATTCTATGTTCAATGAGCACAGAAAAGTGTTTAAGCAAAGAGTGATAAACACACAAATATACTATATTTGTGTATGTATATGTGTACATACATTTTTTTTAAAAGGTGAATTTTCAGAACTATGAATCAGATGAACTACTCTCTTAATATCATAATTCTTGTTGCTAATCATTGTCTAAACTGATCTATTAGTCATCTTTAATGACTCATATTTAATGAGTCACTGTATCTTCCAACTCTAAGAAATACCCCAAACTTCCCTTCTTCAAACTTACTATTATTTTACTGGTTAAGTCCCTTTTGTTTTTTTTTCCTCGGTAATTTTGTAACTCTTTAGGGTATTATACAGAGGATATTCACTATCCAATTTATTCTCTTAAGGCAACAACATTCTATCTTCAAACTTTCATTCTCAAGGTAATTGACTATAATCTATAAAAAAATCCAGAGATTGTAAATCCAAGTCCTCCACAATTCATACTCTACCACTTAGAGTTAGTCTAGACTTGCTCAGTAAGATCAATCCTGCTCAAGTATTGTCCTGGTTTTGTGATCAGGACAAATTGTCCTGGTTTTGTGATCAGGACAACTCACATGTTGTCCTGTGAGTGGAAGCCAAAAGGTGAAATATACATGTAGATAGAGTGCTGTATCAAAGTGATATTTTAAGAGGAGTTGTTTGGTACCAGAAGATATTGTATCTTGATATAGTATAATGGATGTGCAATTCAGGGACAGATTTTGGAATGTAAAAGTTCATCGTGGCTTATGAGACAGGTTGAATTAGATATTGTTTTTCTAGTTGAATTGGATTTTTTCTAGTTTTCTCAAAAATATAGATAAGATCTTAGAAATTTAAATTTCCTATTTTGAAGTTTAAAAAATAAGCTAAGTTCTTCCTATGCTTCTAATATGAAATGCTTTCATTTTCAACATTCTATTCTAGGATTATTTAATACAAACAAAAAGAAAAGAAAGCATCAGCATTCACAAGAAAGCTGTGATATGTGTGATAACATGTTATCTACAGCTTTTGAGCTCTTTGAAGATAAGCTGTTGAATAATGTCACTACATTATTATTATAGTTAGAATATAAACACAGGTTTAGCATCCTGTCAAGATGATACAACTTTCAAAAGAATACAAAGTAAGAGATTCACATGCGCAATTTTTAAAGAACCAACAAGATAAAAAAATATTAGACAAAAGATATACTTTATAAATATATATCCTTTTCTGGAAATAAATTATGAAAATATACACAATAATGTTTACTTGGAATTTAATTTTTCTTGCCATTCATCTTTTGAGTCTATTTTAAAAGTTTCTGATGCCCTTAAGTTTAAATGAATTAAATAGCTGGCTTATTTACATTTAAATAAAAACTGGAATTTAAAGTAGTCACTTTCATAACATGCATTTTAAAAGTAAAAGCGGTCATATTAATAATTCCCTAATTACTTAGCAAACTAAATGTACTGCTTAAAATAAAAAAGACAATAAAGTTTTAGCATTTTTATATTGTTACCTTCAAAGTAAATCAATATTTTCTAAGAGTATAGTTATCTAATGGAAGTCATTTGGGTTAATCCTGAAAAGTAAACAATTGCTTAATTACCCCAAGGCACAGAATCCACACTACAATTTTAAAACATCAAAATGGGAAAAGTAATTAGTCTCTTGTGTATAATTAATCTGTCTACTAAGCATTGTGCCAAATTGTAGTATAGTCCTTTCTATAATACAGAAGCCAATTTTAATTTTACTGAAATTATGCTTCTAGCTGTGGAAGCTGTAAGAGCAAGTTAAATCTTCATGTTTTCTGTAGACTTGTAAAAAAAAGAGAAATGAAAAGGAAAATTATACTGAAAATTAGATATACACCATAAAAGCTCAGAATTGTTTACACTTCTTTTACAACTTAGATATGGCTTAGGAACCATAGAGTTCTTGATGAACATTTCAAGAGGCAGATGTGGTTTATTTCTGCTCTTCCATCATTTAAAACTATCCAAGCACAGTGTTATTGAATAATAATATAGAGCAAAATACATACTAATAAAGAATTTTCACAGGAAGCTTTAAAA
>PVHY01007331.1:0-62782 GCA_004024945.1 Uropsilus gracilis
GTTGCCCAGGGTACCACAGACTCAAGCAATCCCCAGCCTCAGCTTCCCAGGTAGCTGGGATTACAGGCATGCGCCACCACACCCAGCTATTTTTTGGAACTAGGTCTCACTACGGGCCCCAGGCAGGACTCGAACCGCGATCCCTAGCCCCTGCCGCTTCATAGGCTGAAGCTTACAAGCACGAGCCACCGTGCCCGGCTCCTTGCTCTGAATTTTATCCTTATAACAAAAAACTTTGTTTACTTTTCCATTGGGATAAATTAGTACTTTATTCTCAATACAGCTTTTTTAAAAAAAAAAAAAACAGTTGATTTAAAAATAATTTACTTTTTAATAGCTAGTAGAGAATATTAAAAGAATAAACTTCATTTTCTATGAATAGATGCAGAAGGATAAACTGATTTATTTTGGATATTTTTAAAAATAAGTTAAATTTTAAATATTCTGGTCTCTACTTTTATTGTTTTACTAAAATCTAAGTATTAATTTGTCAGTTGCTTCTAATATTGGGAATCACCTTGTCACATTTACTTTGCAGCGCTAGATTCGCTCACTGGAAATGTTCAGAACTCACTTCTTGATGAGGAAAAAGTACTGTCTAGTTCAGAACGTGGCTCTCATCAAGGAAAGAAATCTGGGACCAGTAGCAGAGTTTCTGTTAAAGATTATGAGCAGACTCTTGACACCGATAGCACTTTGGAGGATCTTTCTGGGTGTTCTGTGAGGTATAGTAATACATATTTTATATATTACTGTTAAATTGGCATTTAATTAAATTTACAGTATCAGTCTTAAAAGAAAAAAATCTTTGTTTCCTGCATAGATTTTGTAATTTTGTTCATAGTTCTAGTTTTTATCTTTATTTATAATATGGTTATCTCTCACTAAATCACAACTTCTCCTTTTATTCTAAATGCCATTGCTATAATTGATTGCTTGGCTTAGTCTTTTGACCAAGTAACTACAGTGCTCCTTTGGGTATTTCGGAAGCTCAGTTACTTCAGCTGTTAGATCAACACTAATAATTCTATTTGAAGTGTTTTCACTGAGCAAACTATCTCATTTTCTTTATTTACACATTTTGCTTCTCAACTATGTTCTTCCACAATTTTAACACAACTTATTATCATTTGTTTATTTATTCATTCATTCATTCATTCATTCATTTTCTGAACTTTTCTCTCCTACTCAACCTATTAGATTACTCAGGCAGGTTTTGAAATCCCATTCATACTTATTATGGAGCACAATGGTCTGTGGCTTTTTTTCCTTCCTTTACATGCTATATATTATGCACTTAGTCTGTTGCTTAAAAATAACTTTCAGTTATTGCTCTGTCCTAGGACTATTTAGTTACTGGTTTTGTTCTGGAAATTTAAACTCTTGAGAAGATATTTTTTTTTTCTTTAAAAACTTTTTTCTAGTACATGTAATCATTTTTAATGTCTTCATATTACAAATCAACCTCTACTAATATTATCACTGCCTGCTTTTTTTTTTTTTTGAGACTAGGTCTCGCTATTTTTGCCCGTGGAACCGCAGGCTCTCGTTGCCCGGGGTACCACAGACTCAGGCCATCCCCAGCCTCAGCTTCCCAGGTCGCTGGGATTACAGGCGCACGCCACCACGCCCAGCTATTTTTTTGGAACTAGGTCTCGCTACTGGCCCCAGGCGGGACTCGAACCGCGATCCCTAGCCCCGGCTGCTTCATAGGCTGAAGCTTACAAGCACGAGCCACCGTGCCCGGCCTTCACTGCCTGCTTTTAAGTTGAATTTTTTTGTCAGTGATTTTGTAATTCAGAAAACTGCCTTTTCTGAAGAGATACTCTGATGATCATATTGACAAAATCTATAAAGTTAAACAATTCTAAAACAATACATAGTCTAATAATAAATGCCTCATACTATTGTATAGATGCCATCTTCCCCATCTGTGGAGATTAAAATGGATAAAATAATTTGAGGCTTTTATAGGGAGGAGTCCAAATTTTTTTTAAAAACTGTTTAAGCCATTTTTTAATTTGTTTGGCCATAGATATGTCCTCAAGCTGTTTCTCTTTCTTTCCCTTTTATTTTTTTGGTAGTTTTTGGAAATGTACATTTAAAATTGCTAGTCTAAGTGAGTCTTCTTTACAGAGCAAATAAAATTTAATCTTGTGAACTATTAAGGTAAAATTAAAATAGACTGCTTTTTTTTATTCGGTGTTACATTGGAATTCTTTCATGGCGATCTGTTAGGAAACAGATTATGTTAATTCTTTTTATGTACTGTAAATAAAATTGTCAGACTATTAAAGATAGTAATTCTCCCAAGCCGGACACCATGGTGCGTGCCTTTAAAAGCGCAGCCTAGAGCGCAGCTGAGACTAGAAATCACCTGAGTCCACAGGTTTGAAACCCACCCAGGGAAACATAGCAAGACTTAGTCTCAAAAAATAGCTGGGTGTGGTGGCACGTGCCTGTAATCCCAGCTACCTGGGAAGCTGAGGCTGGGATTCGCTTCAGTCCATGGTACCCGGGGCAACGCGAGACTGCGGTTCCACGGGCAAAATTAGCTGGAAATGTATCAGTGACTCTTAGGGTTACTTTTGTTCAAATGTTTGCATGCTGGGAATATGGAAAATTTTTACCTTTGTAAACTTTGTCTTAATGTTGTCAAAGTTAAAAACAAACTTGTTACAGTATATTAGAAAAAATGTGAACTGTGCAATATGCTTTACAGAATATTTTTGAATAATTTATTCATTAAATATTCAGTACAAGAAGATATGTTTGTTATGGAAAACAATACTGCTTATGAACTTACTTTCTCAAATGGTCTAGACGTGTATTTTCTTGAATTAACTGGCTTAAGATTTATTCTTAGCAAACTCTTACAGTATTTGGAAGCCGAACAGGAATACAATCTATCTTGGATACTTCATACCAGCTTATTTTTTTTTTTAATAGTTCATTTGTACCAAAAAGAAGTTTCTAATATGCAGGTGTTTGATAAACATTATTTGAAAATTAAAAAAAACTATAACATTAAAAGGTGGGTAGAAATAGATGGATATATAGATATGAAGTTCTTGGAGATGGTTAATATGAAAATAATCTTGCTCTGAGTCTTTTGGAATTAGAGGGATGACAAAAGAATCGTTTTTGTCACTTCATAATTTTTAGTACAAAATGATATTTTTTAAGGCATTTTTATAAGCCAGGCTTGTCCTTACCATCTGTACATTTGGCTGTAATTTTATTCCTGTGTAAGGTTATAAGTAGTTTAGAGGATTTTACCAAACTACAGTGATTAATTTATGATATTGTACATTTAGAAGAAAGAGTTAAGTGCCACTAGAATCTATAGACTTTTAAAAATCTTATTTTGGGCAAGGTTTTTAACCTAACTTGTTGCCCATCATAAATCTTGCAATTAGAGGAATACTCATAGTTATTCTCTCTGTATCATGACTTTGTTGAACGAATAAATTGGATCACAGCTTTTTATACAGTTGATAAAGTAATGCATGCTGTTTTATAAATTGTTGAGCTAATTCTCTTGAAGTAATTTTCCTTTCTCTAATCTCTTGATAAAACAAAATTTCTAGTGTCTCATCAGATAAGGGAAGATCTCAGAAAACTCCAACTTCTCCCCTATCTCCAAGTTCCCAGAAATTGTTGCAGTTTGACCTTCCAGGAACTTCATTAGAAAGATCTAAATCCTCAGTAATAATTCCTTCAGCTACAACAGAATTTAAATCTAATGCTGCTTTCACTGATCTACCTGCCAGCAGAACAACTACAGAGATGACTTCAACTCCAGGCAAGTTAGAACCTTACAGTTGTAATTTTTAAAATGATATGCTTTTTTTTTTGCTGAGAATATCTTTTCTTTTAATTGAACCATAGTAATATATTATTTCAAGCAAATGTTCACTTTTTGAAGCATCTAACAAAAATGCAGGAAAATAAATATTGGTAAGCATGTGCAATTCAGTAGTGATTTTACCATCTTGCCAGTTTTGGTCAAAATATGCCTGAAAATTTATTTCATATGTGTACTCCTAAGTGTTTATATAGGTGTGTGTATGTATAAATAGATACATGCATGTTTGTGCACATGCATACACACATGTATCCACAAGAAGTAGTTATTAGAGTATATTATACTAAGTCATTGTGTATCTTGCAAAGGATGCTGGGTTTGTTTTTCACTATTAAAATGAGAAGTAAATTTTAGAAACCTGAGATATGATTTCATGTGAATTTTTCACAATTAATGTTTGTTGTGCCTTCTAGGTGCCAAGCGCTTTTCTCCTGCTGGCCTTCAGCATCGAATGGCAGCAGAACTCAGTTACTTAAGTGCCATTGAGGAGTCAGTGCGCCAGCTGTCAGATGTAGAAAGAGTTAGAGGAATTTCCCTTGCTCAGCAGGAGAGTGTGTCTCTTGCTCAGATCATAAAGGTATTTGTGGAGTTTTCTTCTTTAGCTTTCTGTGTGTTTCTCTCTCTTGCTATTTAAAATAGTCTTAATGAACTCTGTGAAAGCCAGAGGTAACAGAGTTCTGTCTGCCATTCAGCATCTATAAACGACTGTGGGAAAACCTACACTGCAGAGTACTGTAAAGAGAACTGAACTGGCAGTATGTGGCAGCAGAATAATACAATCATTTTTCTCTCCAGTACTTCATTTCTCATATTCTCTCCCTTTTTTGACACTGTGAAAATCGCCTAATGAAGCATTCTTATTTTCTCTTTTTACTGACAATCAGACATGACTTTTTTTGTTTTTGCTTTTAATGCTGTGTACCCAAAAAAAAAAAATTCTGAGAGCCAGTGTTTGTTGAATGTGGACTGCTCCTTTTATAAAAATTCATTAAAAGTCTGAAACAGTGCTCCTCAGTTTGATAAGTTTTTACCAGTGTAATTATGTAACTACTATGTAACTACCCTAGTCAAAATATTGAATACTTTTATCACCACAGAAATTTTACCTGTACCCTTTATAGTTAGTCCCCTCTTTCAGAGGCAATAAGTTTATTTTTGGCTGTTCCGGAACTTTGTATAAGTGGAAGTATACATGTGTTGTGTTTAGTTTACTTTATGAGGCATACATGTTTTTAAGATTCATGCATATTGTTGTATTCAGTTTAGTTTCAGTTTTTTATCTAGTGATATTTCATTAACCAATATATTACAATTTGCTTATCCATTCTATGTACATTTGTGTCATTTTCAGTTTTGGGCTATTATAAACATTTTTGCTATAAACATTTTTTTTACAACTTGCTGTATTCAACATATTTTCATTTTTGCTATTAACTAGGAGTATAATTGCTTAAGTCAAGTATATGTTTAACTTTATAAGTAAGTAGTCACCACACTATTCCCAAAATACTTGTAACAGCTTTTGAGCTTATAGAACAATATATGAAGTTTCATTCCTAGCATTTGATATTTTAGTCATTCTAATGAATGTGAAGAAGTATGTTGTGATTTTATGGCATAGGTGATTTTGCTTATTAGAAGTGAATGTTTTGCTCATTTCTTAATTGGATTGTTTTTCAGTTGTAAGGTTTTTATATATATATGTGTGTGTGTATATATGTATATATTCTAGAAACAAGTCCTTTTCAGATATATTTCAGGTATTATTTTTCAGCCCTTCCTTGGCTTGCCTTTGGACTTTTATATTTTATCTTTTGAAAAATAGAAGATTTTAAAATTATTTTTCACAAAAACTTTATGTAGTTTTTACTTTTACACTTAAGTGAAACGGGCAAGTTAAATTAGATGTGAGGAAAGAGTCAGTGTTTTATCTCTGCTTCCCTTATAGTCATTTATTGCATTTTATTAAAAAAACTTAAATTGCCTTTGCATCTTTATCAGAATTAAATAACTGTATATTTGTGGACCCTCTTCCTTCCTATAATCTGTTTTTCTTCCCTTAATATCAGTTCCATACTGTATTACTATCTTAAAATTGAGGTGTAATTTTGTTACTTTTGAAGATAGTCTTGATTTTTCAAGCTTTTTTGCATTTCTGTGTAACCTTCAGAATCAGTTTGTACCTTAAAAATGTTTCCCCCACCCAAAAAAAGTTTCCTGGGCTCTTGATTAGAAATCCATGGAATCAGTTTAGGGAGAATTCACATCTTAATAATACTATATCTTCTAATTCACGAGCTTGACAATCTTTTCTGACAATTTTAAGGTATTTCAGCAGTATGGTGTTGAGTGTAGAAGTCTTAAAAGCAACTTTTGGTATCAGCTCTTAATCCTGTATGCCTTGCAAATTTTTTTGTTACTATATTATTTGATATTTAGTGGTATTCACTAAATATTTTGATAAATGATTGGTATCTATCCTATTTACTGCCTTTCAGTCTCTTAATTGGTTGCTCCAAAAGATTTGTGATAGGAAAATCACACTATGCTTAATATAGTCACTGTATTAAAATATTTCAGTCTTAGAATTAATAATTGTTAATTTTTATTTTGAAGGCACAGCAGCAACGCCATGAAAGAGACTTGGCCCTCTTAAAATTGAAAGCTGAGCAAGAAGCTCTGGAGTGTCAGAGACAATTAGAAGAAACTCGAAACAAAGCAGCTCAGGTAACTTATTTTGTAGCAGTTAATGGTTCTTTAATCTTAAATTTGTACCCTTCACTTCACTTTAATATTCTTTCAATTATATAGATGTAAAGAAGAAGCAATATAAATAATAACATTTAATACATTATGCTTATGGGCTAATTTCATGTCACTTGAATCTTTAGTAACTTGATTTATCCCTGATTTAAAGAAATGGAAATTGAGATACACAGCAAGTTATATGTCTGCAGACATATAAAGTCACAAATAGTGTAATTTAGACTATTAGCAATGATTTTAAGACTCCAGATTTTTTTACTCTAGAAATTAAGTCATAAAATCCAAATAGTAGCTATGTGTTTTTTTTACTAGACAGGCGCTTTAACCAACTAAGCCATGGCGCCCCTTTGGCCTATGTGTTTTTTTTTAACATAGCAGTTGGTCTTGAAACAAATTTATAAATTAAAATTTTTTGGGAATGAGAGAGACTGAGACATAACTTCTTTTTAATCTTCTTTTGTATACAGGTCCATGCAGAATCATTACAGCAGGTGGTTAAATCACAACGGGAAGTAACTGAAGTATTGCAAGAAGCAACTTGTAAAATAGCCACTCAGCAAACAGAGAGTGCTCGCCTCACCGCAGATGCAGCACGCCAAATCTGTGAAGTAAGCGTCTCTGAGGAACTTTTTTGGGTTCTTTTTAGTCATTGTGAATAATTTTGGTCTTAGCAATATTGGATTTCTGTCTAGCAAATGCATATTTCAGAAGTTAATCACCTTCAGTGGAAGACTGTATTCTATTGCAATAAGAGGCTCTGTGTGTTGTGATATGTTACATGTGTGAATGATTTAGAGACAGAAAAAAGATGGAGAAAAACTCTTAAGTTTCTCCCCTTGGGTAAACCCTTTAAAAAAACTTCATTTTATCGATGTATAATTTATGAATAATGAAATACATTCATTTTAAATATACAGTTTGGTGAGTTTTAACTCTCTTAAAAAGTTTTCTCATGCCCCTTTGAGTCAGTTGCCAATCTTGGTACCAGGGAACCATGACATGTTTTATATGAAGATGTTTCACTAAGATGTTAGTGTCTTTTATAATACTAAGAATAACGTGTTGAGACTTAAAAAGTCTAACCAATCCACAATATTTTACCTATGATAGCATAATTTGCTTGTTTTCAGTCCAGATAGCTAAGATCATTGTGCTCCCTCTCAGTTCTTTTGTGATTTTATCTTTTTACATCTGCTTTTGCCTTGTGTGTTTAGATGGCAGAGTTGACTCGAACTCATATCTCAGATGCCATCACTGCTTCGGGACCTCCCCTAGCAACACTGTATGACCACCAGCGACAACACACATCAGTCTTCATGAAACAACTGAGGACCAGAAACGAAACAGATAGGTTAATATTCAGTCAATCAGCAAATATATATTGATACATACTATGTCTCAGGCACTATTGTGGGTATTGAGAATATGATTGTAGGTGTAAATTCTGGTGAAGATAATTATTCATCAGCTATTCACTTACATGAATGAATGCCTAAAAATTGAGGTGTTATGAAAGAGGGAACATGTCTCAGACTTATAACACATGTGACAATTGAAAAGCTTGGGGTGTGAGGAAGTCCAAGAAGGTTTTCCTAAGGAAGTCCAAGTTTTTCCTGAGGAAGTAAAGCTTATCATAAGATCTAGTGAATAAAAAAGTCAGTGATATAAAGGAGGTAAGAATAAGCAAATGAGTGCATGCAAAAATAAGAGAAAATAACAGTAGAGCAATGTGACTGGAGAGAGAGCAAAGTGGGGCAGGGAAAGGTAGGGAATGTTACAGGAATCAGAACATAATAGAACCTTGCAAACCTTAAGAGTTTTGGAGTTTATTCTAGGATTAATATAAAGTCATCAGAAAATTTTTAGTTAGGGCCAGGTGATAAAATCATATGTCTCCTTTCCACATCATAATTTGTCCCTAATTCTTAAGTTTCTGTTTATATTTGTTGATACTTGGGATGATGTGTGTGATGCCCTTTTCTATGATTTTCTCAAATACTTTATAACAGTGATTTCATAATATCTATTCATTCAAAATTTTATCTCAGTTATGTTAAGGAGTATCTGTCTATCTATCTATCTAATCTATCTATCTAATCATCTCTCATCATTGTAATCCCCAGGGGGGAGTCCCCTCATTGACTGCTCCAGCTGGTTCCCCCCTCCCCATTGTGTTCTTTCGTTTGGTTGTCCATATATTAGTGAAACCTTTTGGTTTCTGTCTTTCTTTCTGACTTGTTTCTGTTAATATGATTTCTTCTAGGTACATCCATGTTATCATAAATTCATCAAATTTGTCATTTTTAATTGAGTAATATTCCATTTTGTGTGTGTGTATATATATTTACATATATATACATATACATATACATATATATATATACATATACATATACATATATATATATATATATATATATGTACCACATCTTTTTCATCATTTGTCTGTTTTAGGACATTTGAGTTGTTTCCATGTCCTTGCAATTTTACATAGTGCTGCAATAAACATCCAAGCACAGGTGTCCCTTTGTACCCACATTGAGGTCTCCTTTGGGTAGATTTGTTAAAGAGTATTTAAACCTTTACCTGAGTAGATACCTTGAACGTTTAATTGTTTTTAATTTTCTTTGTAGGAAAAGTGAATCTCTTTCCTTCTCTCAAAGTAAAGAAGGGACTCTTGACTCTAAGCATCACAAGTATTCTCCTTCATATGATAGTTATTCTGAAGCTTCAAGATACAAGAATCATGACAGAAGGTAAAAGCAGTTCAATTTAGTACTCTGATAATACCTTAAATCTTGCCCTATTTTTTTTTTTTAACTTAATATCATTTCTTTAAGTGGGATGATGTCTGCTCTTCACAGTTCTGGGTTCCTTAATTTAATTAGCTGACTTACAAGCTAACTAAGCTATGTAATAATTTAGCTATCAGCCCTTAAAGCCTGTATTGTACATGTGCTATTTACAATGCTTTTCATAAATTCAATCTTCAGAGTAGATGTTTTCATCATTTTAGATTAGGGAACTGAGACTGATGGAGATGTTAAACTCATCCAAGGTCACATGGATGCTGGCATACTAGAGTTGAAAATTGGCTTATCTAGCTCTGGCGCTTGTGTTTATTGTACTGATGTCCATATTTCTTGACATTTATACCTTATATACTAATGATATGCTATCATTTACTATCATTATAAAAGATTGTATGTTTTGTCTTTGGTACATGTTTTTAAATATGGCAGTGTTCTTAGATTAGAAGGTTCTAGTGATCAATTTCTAGCATTCTTAAAGGCCTATAATACCTATATTTTCAGTCTAGTTAAACCTCAATTAAAAAATTATGAAACTTACTGGTGTGAGGTAGTATTTTATTGTGGTTTTGATTTGCATTTCCCTGACTATAAGTGACTTTGAGCACTTTTTCATATGCCTCTTGGCCATTTGTATTTCCTCTTGGGAAAAGTATCTTTTAGTTCTTCTGCCTGTTTTTTTGACCAAGTTTTTTGCTTTGTTTTTGTTGAGTCATCTGAGTTCTTTATGAATCTTTAGTATCAGATCCTTATCAGATGAATGGAGTACAAAAATTTTTTTTCCATTCAGTTGGGTGTTTCTTTGTTTTGGTTATTGTCTCTTTTGCTTACAGAAGCTTTTTAGTTTGAAATAGTACTAGCTGTTTATGTTTTTCTTCATTGTCTTTGCTTGTATAGATGTATCCTAAAAGATGTTTCTGTGGTATAGGTCATGGAGTGTTTTACCTGTTTTCCTGTATACATTTTATGGTTTCAGGTCTTATATCCAGGTCTTTTCTCCATTTTGAGTTGGTTTTTTTTGTATATGATGTGAGGTAGTAATTTAGATTTATTCTTTTGCATGTAGCAGTCCAGTTTTACCAGCACCATTTATTAAAGAGACTGTCCTTGTATACAGTGATGTAACATGTGTAAAATTTTTTTATTGATTAATCATGAAACTAAAATACATGAAAATTAATGTGGGGTAAATATCAGTTGTTATTGACTTCCTACAGTGTGTCTGGAATTATATGATTTTCATTAACCTTCACTGACACTTTCTTTGAGATCATCATCTATGTTACTATAGTGAGATCCTACTATTTGTTCCTAGACTCTAACCTTTTTTCACTCTTATTAACTACATAACTAGAAGGATTTTCTTTCAAATTTGCAACCAGTTGACTATTCATATATTTGAAATCTTTAGTATTCCCTCAGAGTCACTTAGTTTAATATGGAAGTTCCTTTAATTGAACTTTGGTTAATTTCCAGTTTGTCTGTTGGCATTTCCCCTCTTAATGTACACCGCTATATTTTTCTTTCAGTTCTCTAAAATAGCCCTTGCTCATTGTTTCTCTGCCATGCCTGTGATGTTACTTTTTTGTAGAACTTTCAACCTCCTTTTCATTTAGTTAATTTTACTTCTCCTTCAAAAATCTAGTACCTTCAATCTCCTTCAAAAATCTCCCTGTACATACTAGCTTTTTCTTATGCCCCCTTCTCCCCAGCTTGTGGCAAACAATAGTCTACTTTCTAGCTCTATACACTATGGGTTTGTCTATTTGGGGCATTTCATACAAGTAGTGTCATACAATGTGTAATCCTTTTTGATTAGCTCCTTTGATTTGGTGCAGTTCACTTATGTATCAGCAGCTTGTTCCTTCCTTTGAGAATTAATATTTGATGGTATGGATTTGCTCCATTTTATTCACACATTATTCAAAAGGCATTTGTATTTCCACTTCTGACTGCTTGTCATAGTGTTACTACGTGCATTTATTTACAAGTTGTGTGGACATGTGTTTTCATTTCTCTGATGTATATACTCAGGAGTGGGATTTCTGGGTCATATAATTACTCTGTTTAGCGTTTTGAAGATTTACCAAATTGCTTAACAAAGCAAGTGCTCCATTTTTCATTCCCACCAAAAATATAAAATTTTCCATATCCTTGCCAATGTGTTATTGTCCATCTTTTTTTATTATATCCATTCTGATGAGGACCGTGTCATAGTTGTATCCCCAGAGCTTAGCAAAATGCCTAGCATGTAACAGACAATCTACTACATATTTATGTAATGACTGATTGGCATATATAACTGGTACAGTTAAGATGAACCCTGTTTCCTTCTGACTGCAAAGCACTTAATATACTCTGTGTTACATCTTTTACATTATAGCTTTATTAGATAATTTATCCTTTCAAAAATATATGTTAAAGCAAATAGTTGCATTATATTCTACTGAATACTCCCATAGCAACATACAGATTCCCCCACACAACCCCCTTCCAAAAATATTGACACCTCAAAATCAGTATATATACAGAAAGTGACTTGACTTCACTTGGAAATGGGAGAAAAGGTCTATAAGCATTTCACACAAATGATACTTAAACTGATTCTTAAATTAGTAGTTCAGTAAATAGAAAGGGAAGGGAGGGCATTTCAGAAGAGGAAAGAGCATATGCAGCGGATCTCATAATATGGCTTATGATTTGGCTATATATATATATATATATATACATATACACATATATATGTGTATATATATATATATACATGTGTATGTGTATATATATGTGTATGTGTATATATATATACACATATATATGTGTATATATATATATGTGTATATATATATATATACACATACACACACACACACTGTGTATATAAATGATTGAATATGCTAAGAAAACCAAAGAAGGAAGAAAGGAAATGAACTTACAAACAGGTTCACTAGAATTTGTAAACCTGAGGGAAGTATCAGAACTAGTGACACATATTTGAATAAATTATAGAGCTGCATAAGATTGCCCAAGAAAAATATGTAACATGAAAGAGAAACAAACTAAAAACCACCCTAGGAAACATCACTATTTTAAGGAAAGACATTAAAACTAAAAGTAAATAAAGGAAACATAGAACAACCTGTTAGGGAGGTAGGAAATGAAACAGGTGAGAAACAGACTCATTAATTAATATAAGATAGGAAACCTCTTTTAACATTTATTTTGAACAATTTTAAACTTACAGAAGAGTTGCAAGAGTAATACAAAGTTCCCAAGTGTCTTTCACTCAGATTACCCTAATGTTAGCTTTCCACTATATCTGTTTTTGAAAGTAGAAGTTTTAAAGAAGCTGTATGTCAATACCATCTAATAAGTAGAGAAACAGATTACCTGCTGGATTTGGCAACTAGAAGTTAGGTTGTTTACAAAAACAGAACTGAACAGATGGGATGGAAATCATATTGATGAGAAGTAATAAAAACAGTGGATAAAATTCCCTTTTTCTCAGAAATTTGATTTTAAAATAAAAGAAAAAGGGGGGAGTGATAACCTAAGAACAGTGGTTGCCATTCATGATTGTTTAAAAGTGAAACCTTCCTCTCTTCTCCCTACTTACCTTTTCTAAAAGTTTCTGCTCAGACTTACGTCTACTTAACATTTTTATGCTTTTTATCTTTCTTCATTTTACATCCTAATCATAAGGCATATTCTCTTCACTAAATAAGTTTACAAGATTATGATCCTTGCTTTTTTTACTTTTTTGCGTTTGTTTCCATTAATTTCCATAAACAGAAGTAGTAGTGGTAGCAGCCGTCAAGAAAGTCCATCAGTTATGTCTTCTAAGGAGAATGAGAAGAAACTTCATGGTGAAAAAATTGAGAGTACTATTGATGAACAAGTGCAGACTGCTGCAGATGATTCTCTACGAAGTGATAGTGCACCATCTCTTCCTGATGAGAAAGGTAGCTTTTTTGGTATATATATATGTTTTGGGAGGTATTCAGAACTCTTTTAGATACTGTGGCTAAGATAGTATAACTAAAATATAGTGATAATAAAGATAGGATTATATGTCTGATAGTGAATGTATCCAAGTGAAGCTATGATCTTATCGAATGTAACAATCATAAAAAGGAGGACACATCATTAACACTATTTGAAACAACATAATAAACTTTAATAAAAATATATTTTCTTATAAATAATGATAGCATTGGATATCATTACTTTATTGAAATTCATTACTTTTCCTAGATCATAAATAAAAGCTGTATTCCTATTAATCATGGATAACAAATAATATAAGAAGAATTATAATCTGGCAACATAATGGCATTTTTAATACACCTAACCCAGAATAACTCCATTCTAAATTTTTCTTTTTAATATTTTGCTCATAAGCAATGGTGTATTTATTTGTTTGTTTGTTTGTACATCGTTATCTACCCTGGGATTCTCTCACCATCTTATCACCCATGAATCATCATCTTAATATTTTGTGCCCCTCCAACCCCGAATTTTCCCACAGTGTTTTGATTGATCATCTATAATTGTAGTCTTTAAAGTAGACAAGACAGATTTCGAGTGCAAGAAGAAAAATAGCTTAATTTTTCCCAGTCTTTTAAAACATACGGTTATATCCATCTGTAGTTTTGGCAGCCCAACTGAATAATACGTCATGATTCCTAAAAATTGAAAGCTGCTTTAAAGAACTGGGTAATGATTTTTAGTGTTTTATTGAAAGTGGAAGTTAAAAGTGATGAACTTGAATATTTAGCTGAAGAAATTTTTAAGCAAAATGTTGAAACTATTGCCTAGATTCTTGTTACAACTATGTACAGTAAAATATGAAAGAAGAGAGAAATTGAAGGAATTGTTAAGAAAAAAGAACCAGAACTTCAGAGATTTGGAGACTTTTCAGCTTATTGCAAAAAATAAAGTGTTTTCAGAAGAAAATATCAAATTCTCCTTCCCTAACTTAATTACCAGTGAATTTAATAAGCCATATCAGCAGGTAGGAATGGAGAAGGTACTAAAGACACTTCCATTTTGTTCTAAAAGGGAACAGAGAAGGAATCAAAGAAAGCTTTCAGAAAGGAAGGCTTTCAGACTGTTGAATTCTATGGGATAAGATAGTAAAACTATCCAGTTGTAAACATGTTTTATCCTTTAAGAAGAGGAAAGAGTGAACTTGTAGGTGATTTAGAGGCAATCACTGCAGTCACTGCAACCACAAGTCAGGGGCAAGAATATCCTGGTGGTGGGAAAGCTTTCTCTTCTGAGCAAGGCCACCTCAGTGGGCTTTTAAAATATGGCCACCACCGCAGCTAACCCTGGAGGGCTGAACACTGGGCCAAAGAGAATTATTCTCCTACCTTACAATCTACTAGAATTTTTTTTTTTCATTTTTACTGTATTCTGTACTTGCTTGAGACTTATAATTGCATTCATTATTTTGGATTTCTCCCTCAAGGAATAGAATTATCTTTTCTCTACCTGTCCTGCCATTGTATTTTGGAAGCATATTAGTCTTGGCTCACGTTTTCACAGGTAGAAGAACAACTTGTATTTGCATAAATCATACCTTGAGACTCATCCATAAGTGATTAGGTGATATTTAAATGAGACTTTGCACTTGAAGTTGATGCTGAAATGAGTAGAGATTTTTGAAGCTATTGGGATGGAGTCAATATATTTTGCTTAGTAGGAGGACATGAATTATGGGGAGACAGAGGGTGGAATACTAGATACTAAATTGTGTCCTTCAAAATTCTTTCATTTTAAAAAGACACATGCTATTTTATCTGGTTTTCAATCTTTTCATTTATCATTTTATGTAAGATTTATTGATACTTGCAGTAAATCCTGACTTGGTAAATATTGAAAAATAGTATCAAGATTTTAGACTATCAAAAAAATCCTCATTTTGCAGCTCTAATTTCTAATATGACTGTTATTTGGAGACAGGATCTTTAAGTAAGTAATTAAGGCTAAGTGCAACCATAAGGGTGGGTCACTAATACAGAGGTCTGATGTCCTGAAAAGAAGAAGAAAAGTCACCAACAGACCTGCCAACAGTTTGATCTTTCATTTCTAGTTTTTAAAACTGAGAGAAAATAGATTTCTATTTAAGCCACCCAGTCTATGGTAACCTGTTAGAACACCCAAGCAGATTAAATATTAACAGGCATGCTCATATTTTTTACTGATACACAATCAAATATATTTTGTGAACTGCAGGGTTAGAGACTAAAGAGATTGATTTTAGAATTAGTAACAACTTTCACATCATGGGAGAAATAACAGATATAGATCAAGAATAGAGAATGAATCACCCTTTAAGTTTCTCCTGTGGGATGGATTTAACCTCTACAAAATTTTATCTTACTAGCATTTGTAATTAAAGCACTGATTACAAATTTAATTATTGATAGTGTCTGTGAACCTCAGAAGAATAAACAGTAACCTTGACTGACTTGTTTAATGCTGTGTCTTGAGTTCTTCCCAAGGTGCCTGGCCTCTAACATCTGAAAAATTTTAGGTAACTGATTTTAAAATGTCATGAAAAGTGACTTTTTGATATATTTATTTTCTTTAAACAGTAAATTACTTGAACTGCTACTTCTAGTCACAGTGGAGGGTTAGGGTCAGATTACCCTCTATCTTAAAATATCAGACAAAACATGAAATAACTATCTTTAAGATTTTGGGCATCAGACAGTGAATGATATTAGTTCATGAGACTGGTAACAGATGAGGTGAATGAGACAAGCACTATGATTGCCCCAGCTCCTGGAGGGAGTTTCCAGGTCATGAAGCTTCACAGTCTCTGAGTTGAGGGGTTAGAAGTCTGGAAAGTCTAAGGCAGTAGAATCTACAAGGTAACCAAGATCCAAAGACATGAAACCATTAAAAACAAAAAACAAAAGCCCAGTATGTAAGGAAAAGTGTCAGAGAAAAGCTAAGTGATCTTTCTTTGACAGTGACTTCCTAAATACAACAAAAAATATAGTCCATTGATAAGTTGTACTTTCTCAAAATTAAAAACTCTTCTCTGTGCTAGACACTATTGAGAGATTGAAAATTACATGTCAAATAGAGGACCCAGAATAGATGAACACTTAAAACAAGAAAATCAGCTATCCAGTTAGGAAATTTACAAAAGATCTGAGCAGATGCTTCATTGAAGAAAATGTACAGATAGACACAGGAAATAGACATAGGGAAAGATTTTCAATATCATATGTCATGGGGAAATGAAAATTGAAATCACAGTGAGATACTACAGCATGCCTATTACAATGGTTAGAGTCCAAAAAATTTAATAAATTGGTAGCAGGGATGTAGAGCAATAGGAACTCATTACTGATGAGTTCCATTGATAAGATCCAATGAAAGCAACAGCATCTCATTGCTGATGAGAATGCAAAATGAAATGGTCCTTTTCAAAGACATTTTCACAATATTTTATAATAACCAAGCAATCACATGCCTAGGTACTTACACAAGTGTTTAGTATAGTTATGTCTAAACAAAACCTTATACACTAATGCCATAACGGCATTATTCATAATGACTGAAAATTAAAAGCAAGGAAAATGTCCTTAATGAGGGAAATGGATAAACAGATTGGCAAATCAAAGCAACAGAATACTATTCAGTGATTAAAATGAACAAACTATTGATTAATACAAAATGTGGATGGATTTGGGGTGCATTTTGCTGCATAAAAGAAGCAAAATGTTATATTATATGATTCAGTTTATATGACATTATAGAAAAGGCAAACTGTCAGGATGGAAAGCAAATTAATAGTTCTAGGTCAGGCATTAAGTGGAAAAAGTATTTCATTATAAGGGGATTATAGAGGAACTTTTAGCATGAAAGAACTGTTATGTATAAAGTATGTTCTGTGTGTTTCTGAATCATATTGCACTTCTTTCAAACCACCGAAATTACATCCAAAGAAAAAACTTTAGCATATGCAAACTAAACATACACACATCAGCAGGGATGTCCTGGGATATGGATGAAACGCAGCCTGTGACAAATGATTCTAACAGTATTTCAAATATATGGCATAACCACACTGAGGAGAGTAGAGAAGAAACTGACATAAGAATTTTGGAAAATGACCTTTTTTGAGTGGAAATAGAGGGCTTAAAAATAAAAGGAACAGTATGTAGACACTATTCTTGGTAAATTTTTTTTTCCATTGGAGTAAGTGTTGGTTCTGAACAAGTAAGTGCATGGTGAATTATGGAATCCAGCTTTCTGAGTGTTGGAGGGGGAAGTTAAATATAAATTGGAAAGGGAGACTAACATGAAATAATGAATTGGAGAAATAAGTATATGTATGTGTGTATATTGTGAAGCCATATACATGTTCGTATTCATAAATATACCTACCTATGTGCATTGAGTAAAGAAGCATCTTTGCCTCAGTAATAACAAGGATAGCCAGTGGTTTTTAAACATTCTCTAATTTAAAATAAAATAAAACCATGACTCTTTGGAGAAATGACTAATTCTAGGACTGAACAGAGAAAATAGAAAATGAGCTTGGAGCATCTTGAAGTACCAAAGTAATGAAGTGTTCAATAGACAAAAGGACTGAGGGAGATAGATGGAGGGGATTTAAGAGAGATGGCAGGCAGACAGGAATGAATGTAAAAGAATGGACTTATATTTAACATGGAATTAAAAGTACCAACATTTTTTAGTTTGTTTCTTTGATAGCTAGTAGTGTTAAACTTCTTTAAACTTTATTTGGTCATATATAATCCATTTATGAAGTATCTGACCATGACCTTTTTTTTTTGCTACAGAAATACTGGTATTTCTAGATACTTTTAGAATTTTTTTTTTGTAAGTAAGTTTTGTGTCTTATTCCAGGCCTATTAATTGTTACCAATTAATTCTTTAAATGTCTCTTAGATTGTCTCATAAAGAGGCAGTCAGGGCTACTGGTAGAATACCTACTGAAAATTATTCTAATGTAAAAATCTACTTTCTCCCTGTTCTTTTAGATTCAACTTCTATTGCAACAGAATATTCTCTAAAATTTGATGAATCTATGACGGAAGATGAAATAGAAGAAAAATCATTTCGATCTTTGTTACCTTCTGAGAGTCATCGCCGATTTAACATGGAAAAGAAAAGAGGTCATCATGATGACTCTGATGAAGAAATTTCCCCAGAAAAGACTACACTGTCTTCTGCCAAGGTGTGTTTCAGTCTATCTATGGAGGTACTTAATACTTATAAGAGGTTCTCTCCAAGATATTAGGCTACATTTTGTACTTTAACTTAATTGTTAGTTTCCTAAAATAATGATTTTATGTTGTGCTTTTTCTATTAAAGGTGACTTTCTTTTCAAAGTAGAATACACATTCATGTCTAGGATTGGTGTATATCCTTCAAAGAGCTTAGTCATTGTTATTTCTGTATGTATGTGTTGTTTTTTTTCACTCTTTTAGCACTTTATTCCATTGAAAATTTTACATTTATTTCATTTTTCTTATTAAATTTTTGACCATTTGGATAACACAAATGAATTACTGTTACTTTTTTATTCAGGGATTTTATTTTTGCTCTCTTCCTACCCTTCCTTTTGTTCCCTCTGGTAAGCAATACATTCTTTCACTCAGTTCAATAATTATTCTTGCCGTATTTTGCCTTTTTTATAGTCCATGGATGATAAGATCATCGTTATTTATTATTCATTTACTGACTTATTTAGCTTATTTTGCTTAATCACCTCAGGATACTCTCTGTTGTTGCCAAAACCAATTTAATTTTTCACAGGGTGTAGTATTCCACCAAATAGTTTGCCACTATTTCTTTATCCACTCGTCTGTTCAAGGGAACTTAGGTTGGGTCCATGATTTGTGGATAGTGTTACTGTGTACGTAAGCATACCTAAATCTTCTCATATTAGAACATGTAAATAGTAGAGGTGTTGCTTAATCATATAAAATTTCCATTTTTATTTTCTTAAAATCACTGTACTGCTTTCCAAAAGGGCTGTATCACTTTCAGAGTTCCTTTTTTACCACATCTTCAACATTTGTTGATTCCATTCTTCTTTTTTTTTTTTTTTTTTTTTTTTTTTTTTTTTTTTTTTTTTTTTTTTTTTTTTTTTTTTTTTTTTTTTTTTAGACTAGGTCTTGCTATTTTTGCCCATGGAACCACAGACTCATGTTGCCCGGAGTACCACAGACTCAAGCAGTCCCCAGCCTCAGCTTCCCAGGTAGCTGGGATTACAGGCATGCGCCACCACGCCCAGCTATTTTTTGGGACTAGGTCTCGCTGTGTTGCTATGGTGCCCCGAGTGGGACTCGAACTGCGATCCCTAGCCCCAGCTGCTTCATAGGTTGAAGCTTAGGCACGTGCCACCGTACCTGGCTTGATTCCATTCTTCTTGATATGGGTCTTTCTCATAGAGGTGAAGTGATAGCTTATGGTTTTGACAAATTTCTACTTCATTTTATATCCCTAGAATAATACACAGCTAACAATAGTAGTTTATTAAAATTTTATTGGCTTAGTGAATTAGCAGTTAAATGTTAATTTCTTGTCATGTACTTTTTTTTTAAAGAATTGCTCTTATGTGGTTGGCAGACTTTTGGTATAATTTATTTTACATATGCATACCTATTTTAATGAAGCTAATTAAGTATCAAAAGGGTTAGGAGGTGATAATCTTGAAATACATAGGTGCTACCTAAGCAAGCACTATTATATATAATCTTGAAATAAACCCTTTACTTTAGGAGTTGAGCATACCATTCTCAGGAGGACAAGATAGCTTTTCTAAATTTACTATGGAGATGGTTCGACAGTATATGAAAGAAGAAGAAATGAGAGCAGCTCACCAATCTTCCCTCTTGCGTCTCCGTGAAAAAGCTTTGAAGGAGAAAACTAAGGCTGAACTAGCCTGGCTAGAACATCAGAAAAAGTAAGCTCTTCCAATGAATATAGTTTTCACTGCTCATTTCTCCTTTCAGTAAAAAGAAATACTTTTCTTATAAAGAGGTTTTTTCTTTTAATTTGACTTGATCAGCCCAGCTTAGATTAGAAATGTCAGTATTCATTCATATTGCTTACAAGAAGACTTACTACTCTTATAGCATTTACCACTTAACTCTCTCTTACCTTCTATTGTCATTTTATACTTAACTCTTTTTTTTTTTTTTTTGAGACTAGTGTACATGCTCTGCGCCATTTGCAGACCAGAAAGATCATTGCAAATGAGATAAGGAAAACCTCTCTCGTTAACCCTCCCTAAAAAAACTTGAAACTGATTTACTGCAATGACCTTTTGAGACCCTCTGGCGCTGGCTTTCCTAATCAGAGATAGTGACCACCTACCTACACTCCACTTTCCTCAATTACTCTTGGGCTTTAAAATGTTAATTGTCTCTCAGGTTTGTTTGTCTTCTTTAAAATTCAACAGGCCCTCACCCTGTGTCCCTATAAATACCCCTTTCTTTTGTTAATAAAGTTGTCTCATGGTTCATACTTCCATCTAACCCGTGCCTGTAGCTGGGTAAATCTCTTCTCATAAATTCACTTCTTGTACCTTGCGTCTGGGGGCCAACAGACTAGGTCTTGCTATTTTTGCCCATGGAACCACAGACTCACGTTGCCTGGGTTACCACAAACTCAAGCAGTCCCCAGCCTCAGCTTCCCAGTAGCTGGGATTACAGGCGTGAGCCACCACGTCCAGCTATTTTTTGGGACTAGGTCTCACTGTGTTGGCTATGTTGCCCCAAGTGGGACTCAAACTGCGATCTCTAGCCCCAGTTGCATCATAGGCTGAAGCTTACAGGCACGAGCCACCGTGCCTGTCTTATACTTAACACTTACTGTCTCATAATTTTCTCAGTTATTTTATCTTTAAAGGATACGTTAGATTTGTGTCTTTTAGATTCTCAGTAAATATTTGTTGGGATAGCAATTGCTGCAGGAAGTAACTTTTCCACATTTGAAATGTTAGTTTGGCTCAGAGACAAATTGGTGGTCAAGCATTTTTGAAATTAGAATAGAAATCTACTCTAATACTTGTCTCACTGGAAAATATTTACAGGCATCTACGAGACAAAGGAGAAGATGATAAAATGCCTCCTCTGAGGAAGAAACAGCGGGGTTTGCTCTTAAGGTTGCAGCAAGAAAAGGTATGTTAGGAAAAACATTCCTTCAAAGAACTTAAAGGGCAAGTTAGATGATAGAATCTGTTATCTTAACCTAATCTCTTTTCTTCTTCTTAGCTTTAATGAAATGACATTGATATCTCTATATGCTGCTTATTGTAATTACAGGGTTTCCTTGGTAGTCAACCATATTTCTACTCAATTGGGATTGTGTATCACTGCTTACTTAATACAAAATATAGTCAAATCTTCTGTCTTTATTTAGTATATAAAATAATAGTCTTGAAAATGTAGATGTTTATTATGTGCTTTTTTGCTTTTTCATATAGTTTCACAAAATCTCAAACATGATTACAAGAAATTACAATAAATTATTAGTGTTTTATCATATTTATTTTTTTTAAAAGAATACAGATTACAACATTTATGGGAAAAAAGGACAATTTTAAAATTATGGAAATTATTAACAGTAAAGTGTCTCAACTTTTGCTCACTTAATAACCAATAGAAATCTTAATGTCCTATATGGAGAGAGTTTGTTGTAATATAGTCTTAATTAAAGTGTCCTTTTATGTGAAGACAATTCTTGTTTTAAAGCAATTTTTAAAATTATTTTAAGAGCCATTCCTTTGGAATTGATACACTAAAAGAACTGTAGGTATTAAAGCATAATTTGGCATGGAAGCAAAAGGAACCTAAGAGTTTAGTAGCAAAATAATGATTAATTAAATAACATGTTTCCTTGTTAATTAACTATTAAATAAGCATAAAGACTGAATAGCATTATAGAACAATATAAAGGATATAGAGTTTAAAAGAGGAATGTGAAATTATCAGCTATTATAATTACAGTTATTTAAAGGATCATGTTATATTCTTTGAAAGTAATGAAATTATGTGACTTTTCCTCCTTCAGTACTATAAAGTTTTTCAATGTTACTATGTTTTCTTGAAATGAGCTATTTTTTGATATGTGTGATGATTGGGTTTTCTTTTGAAAATGTTACTTTGAATTTAACTACTTTTAAATATCTGTCCTTCTCCTAACTCTTTATAAACCTTAGGCAGAAATTAAACGTCTTCAAGAAGCAAATAAGGCAGCTCGTAAGGAAAGACAATTGATTCTTAAACAGCAGGAAGAGATAGAAAGGATCCGGCAGACTACCATAAAGCTACAGGAGAAGTTAAAGTCTGCAGGGGAGAACAAATTGGTAAATTGCATGAAATTATATTGGTTTGTTTTCTACTTCATTTTGCATACTAATACCTAACTATGCTCCATGTTCTTTATGATGGGGTATGTTCATATGAATACCACAACACAAATGAACTAGGTCAAGTTACATATATGAACCTTTGTGTATAGTTGGAATATTAATGTTAACTTCTCTATGGAATATTCAGGTTTTAAAAGGGACACATGGCTCACATAGTAGTTTAAAAACGTTTTTCATTTACAAACTAAATTGATACAGAAAGCCTTGCCCTTCTCAATCCAAATATATTCCTCAGAATTATTGGAGAGACTGTTTTTGGGGTTTTTTTTTTTTAAGTCAATATATATTTGATATATAATATATTAGTTTCAGGTATACAACTTTGTGATTTGATGTTTGTTTATATTGCAAAATGATCACCTAAATAAGCCTAGTTAGCACAATTACCACACATATTTACAAATTAATTTTCTTCTCTGCTGAGTTTTATCATCTGCTCTTTTAGCAACTTTCAAGTTTTCATTACAGTGTTATTAACTGTAATTATCATGCTACACATTACATCCCTATGACTTATTTTATGAATAGAAGTTTGTACCATTTGATCACCCTCACCCCTATTTTTATTCTTTATATATTGACACATTTCAGTATCAATCATTAATATGATACAAGATTCAAAGGAAATGTTAAAACAAAAACATAATTGAGACCTGATTTTAGATACTGTACAGTGTCAATACAGTGTTGAATAACCCAGACTGTATAGCAGTATATTTGAATGAATCCCTTTAAATCTACAGTCCCATTCAGGTTTTTCCAATTGTTACAGTAATGTTCTTTATATGAAAAGGTAAGTTCACAGTCACATACTGCATTTAGTTTTCATGTCTCTTTAGATTCCTTTTGGTTTTTTTGTTTGTTTGTTTGTTTTGAGACTAGGTCTCACTATTTTTGTCCATGGAACCGCAGGCTCTCATTGCCTGGGGTGCCACAGACTCAAGCAACCCCCCCCCCCCCGCCTCAGCTTCCCAGGTAGCTGGGATTACAGTCATGCGCCACCACGCCCAGCTGTTTTTTTGGAACTAGGTCTCACTATGGGCTCCAGGCGGGACTTGAACCGCGATCCCTAGCCCTGGCCGCTTCGTAGGCTGAAGCTTACAGTCACGAGCCACCGTGCCCGGCCTTTAGATTTCTTTTGAAGGAATTTAAAGTCTGAAAAAGCTCCTTAACTTTTATAAACTTTATATTTTGGACAATTACATGTCAATTATTTTACAAAGTATCCATCAACTTGGTTTTCTTTAATTTTTTTTTCTCATGATTGGATTCAGTTTGTGTGTCTTTGGCAGGAAGATCACAGAAGTGATGCTGTGATCTTGTTACATTTGATCAGGTGGCACCTGATTCTTATTTATTCCATTACTGATAATGATGATTTAATCAATTGAGGAAGGCTGTGTCTACCTTACTTCATTGTAAGATTATGTTCTTTTTTATATAATTATTAAAGTACTTTAAAAAATAAAAATTGCTAAATACTCTGCATGGAGGTATTTTGAGACTACGTGAATACCCTGCTCTTTATCAAAATTAAACCTGTTATTTATATCTATATGGACGCGAGGATTCTTAGTTTACTCAGTTACCATCTTTTACTACCATTTGTTTTGGTGCTCACTTTGTTCCAAATTGGGCCAGTAGGAGCCTCTTTACACATTTCTGTGTCATTTGACATGTCCCCCTCATTCTTTGAGAACTTAATATGTTTTCTGGAACAAGATGTTTTAGGATCTTCTTGTCATTTCCCTGCCACAGCCTTGGAATCAGCTATTTATCCAAAGAGAAATTTATTTACAAACCAAGATCTGGTGCTAGGTTTGCTGATTATTATTCAGATTTTCCTCCTTAAAGGGACAATTCTAAGGAATATATAAGTAGATGTAAATAAATACATACATTTTATGTTTGTGTGTATATGGATGTGTGTGACTATATGTGTCATGAATTATAAATAATAAATCAGGAATTCTTACAGATTTTTCCCAATTTCAGTATAGTACCATAAAATTCATTCTCATTTTTTTTCCTTTGGAACTTCTTAGACAGGTAACTAGCTAGCATTTCCTTGATAACTGTTAATGATCTGATCATTCTTCCTACATAACCCATCTTGCATAAACCACTGCTCCTACTCCCTCATGCAATGTTCTTCTCATCCCACTTGGACTCTATGAGTCAAGTTATTCCCCATCCCTTTGCTCCTCTTGTGTATCCTCCTTATTTTCTTTAGATTATGTTCTCTGTCAGATTGCTTCCTCTCTCTGTTTGGGCTAATACCTTCCCTATAGGACCATTCCCACATAGAGCTCGTCATTGTTCTACACTTGATCTTAGCCAAAGGGATGAGAAGCGATTCTCTCTTCATTGTTCTAATTGGGCTTTGACTCCCCATTTAGACCACTCTTTTCATCTCACTCAGGTGCTGATACCCCACTCTTCACCCTCTTGCCTTCCACTCCTGTCTACTGACCTTAGTATTGACTCATTCAAGAAAGGGAAATGGAAGGTGGACTCTGCTTTGCGTTGTTCAAAATAAAAAGTTCTTACCCATCTTCCTGAAAAATTATGAAAAAAAAATTATAAGAAACTTACTGCAGCAACTAAAGTTTTACTTTTCCGCTTATCAGAAAAAAATAGTGATTAAACCAATAGTAGTGTGTTCATTATATACTTTTTAATTTGAAAATTTTATTTTCCAATGGAAATATTTAACAGAAGTCTCTAATCCTCAGTATGATTAAAATAAGTGTGTGTGACCTTTGTTGTTTGTATCTGTGTTTTATGTATTGTCTAATTTTGTATTCCTTTTGAGTGGTTCAACTTTCAAAAATGAGAGAATATTTAATGATACTATATTTTTTGTAATTTTTTAGGACTTCTTGCATCATTTAAAAAATTACTACACTTTGTGATTATGTATAAATATTTGTAAAATACACATTACATAAAGTTTGCATTTTAACTATATTTAAATAGATAACAATGTCCTTTTAAATAATACCTTAACTTTCTTATACTGCTGGTGGGAATGTAAAATATTCCCACTACTGTGAAAAACTGTGACAGTTCCTCAAAAATCAATCTACCATATAATCCAGTAATTCTACTTCTAGGAACCCAAAGGACACAAGAACATTAATTCTAAAGGAAACCTGCATCCTATACTTACTGCAGTTCTGTTCACAATAGTGAAGATAGGGAAACAACCTAAATGCCTCCAAACAGGGGAATAAATAAAAATTATTAAAAAACAGGAATACTATTTAGCAATCAAAAAGAGAAATTCATACCATTTGTGCAGTCAAATGCTCTACCATTGAGCTGTACCCCCAAACTCATGCCATTTGTGAAAAAATGGATGGAACTTGAAGGGATTATGCTAAATGAAATAAGTCAGAAGGAAAAGATAAATATTTGATGATGTCACATGTGGAATATAGAGAAAACAAACAAAAGATCAAGAAAAAGACAAAACTTGCAAGTTGACTATAGATCTGAGGTATACACAGAGCAGGGGAAAGGAAGGAGTCAAAACAGGGAAGGGAAGTGCAAAAGAGGGACTGTAGGGACAGTTCATATGTGATGCAGGGGTGGGAGAACTATGCATCTGAACTGGGAACTGCATCTGAGGAGAGAAACCAATTCTACAAAGTGAACAATGATGAAAAAGATAAATTTTTTAAAAAGTTTATAAGACTCTCATTTGCAAATATAGATTATTTTCCTTTTCTATTATGATGTAATTTAAGATATTTAATTCTTCTCTATTATATCTTTAATAAAAAGTAATTCTACCTAAAAAAAAGAAATAAAGGTTTAGAGAATGAAAAAAGATAATACTTTGATTTCAGCTATTTTACAAGTACTATTTTGAGGATAAATTTAATTTTCAAATTATAGCTTTTAAGATGATTTTGAGATCTTAATTCCAGTAAAATTATAGCACTTTACCCCTTTTTGTTTGCAGGAGTCTCATAGTGAGGATGATACAAAGGATAAGGCGGCAACCAGTCCTGGTCCAACTGATTTGGAGACCCGCAGTCCTTCTCCAGTTTCGATATCCAGCAGTGAAACTAGCAGCATTATGCAGAAACTGAAGAAAATGAGAAGCCGCATGGATGAAAAGTAATTTATTTTTATAAATATCTCCTGTTTATTTAAATTCAGAGTAGTAACAACAAATAATAGCTTTAATGCATTTCATTGGATTTTTACAATGTAATATT
Source organism: Uropsilus gracilis (assembly GCA_004024945.1). NCBI lineage: Eukaryota > Metazoa > Chordata > Mammalia > Eulipotyphla > Talpidae > Uropsilus > Uropsilus gracilis. The sequence continues at coordinate 27,103 of PVHY01007331.1, forward strand.
TTATTAATTAAATAGCATCTTAGTGGAATTATTAGACCACCTTAAAAGTCAGGTAACTTTAGTTCTTATTTATAAAAAAAACTATCTTTTTTTAAATATGGTTTACATATTTAAACTAAAGTATTATTTGTATATTTATCCATGTCTTCTCTTTTCTTTTATTAAAAATTATAAATGTGAAATTTGTACCTTCTATGAAAGCTGAGGTCCAGTTTAGAGGAGCAATTAATACTGTGTTCTAAGTGCTCATCCTGTGAATCCCTGATATCTCTCAGGCTTATAGAAACAGAAGAGTGAAATTTTAACCCATGAGTAGGAATGGAATGTTCAATGGAAGCAGAAAGACTGGAATTTTCCTAAGATATTAAATGATTTGATATTCTACAATTCTAAGATATCTTAGAAGATTACTTTTAAGAGCTCTTTTTAAAGAAAGTTGCTCCTACTTAGATTGTAGTTTATTTTTATGTGAGGTTTGACTATGTAAAATAACTATATGAGAGTTTATTCTTTTGAATGTACAATTAATTAAAGACACTTTTCAGTGTCTTTACCCTCCCTTATAGACTGTTTTCTTGACTTTATAACCTCTACCTTTTGTAAACGTGGGAGAGACCCGTTAGAAATTTTGTTGACTGTTGTTATTGTGAGTCTGTAACTTGAACCACAGAGTAAACTTAAGTTGTAACTTGATATCCATCATCAGTGTATACACATCATCAAATTTAATTACATGTAGCATCAGCACATGATTTCATTTTCTTAACAGTAAGTTAAGCCTTATTTGCTATAGATACTATTATACTTTTGTACTTCATTGTGAGAAAACCATCCCATCACTTAAAAAAGAATACCTAAGTTGATTATGAAAATATGTTTTAAAAATATTAATACAAAATTTTAAATTCAAACTAAGAGGTGAAATCAACTATTTGATAAATGTGTAAATAATGCTTTTGAATGATTCCATAGGATGTACTAATTAGGTTTCAGTACATAGAAATTTATTGAAATTTGGATTAAAGTTGCTTTCATTTTTCCTGATAAAATTTTCAGAGACTGTATAGGCATACTGTATCGCTCCATGGATCTTTAAAATCAGAATAATCTTTCTCATAAATTTTTATTGCTGATTTGACATTTTATGTCAAAATATCTTTTAATGGTAAAGTTGGAGGGAAGTTAGCTTTAGGGGTAATTTCTGTATTGATTCCTTGCTATTCTATACCAGTAGGATCTTCATTGCTGGTCTCCATAAATAATTTTCTGATAACCTAGTCACATCTGTGGAAGAAACGGCTAATCTTAGTTTATGACATTAGTCAATTTCTGTGGCTCTCTTATTTCAGATTTGATTAAAACTTTGAAAAGAACAAATTCAAAGTTGAGTTTATTGGCTTTGTTCTAACTTTTGTTATTTTCTTAGGATCCCAAACATTAAGCACCTTGAATTTTTGTTTCATTGCTCTACTTTCTCTTATCAACTAATGCATTAAACTTTTTAGCAGTCTGTCAGAGAATAGGTTGTAAATATTCAGTGACTTCTTGATTTTTTGTTTGAATCGGTGCAGTTGTTTTTGCAGCTTATGGATGTAGGGCAGTAATGGCAATGAAATTAATGTTTGATGTTTAAGGATAAAAAAAGAGTATTTTCCAAAACTAATGATGTATTAAAAAAGATTATTGTTATGTGGTATAATTCAATCTTCAGAAAAAAGGAATGCAAAAAAATGAGTTTTAAACCTAAACCTTAGAATTTTAAACCTAAACCTTAGAATCTCCATCAACAGTGTTGGAATATTACTCAATAAATAATTAATTTTGTGGTCATTTGCTACATAGGCATCTAACAACAAAATCATTTGAATTTTTGAAGTTAGTCACTATTATTTTTTTCTCTAGATCCACAAAAACTGTCTTCCAGGAGATTTTTATTTTATTGATATAAAACACCTGTCAAAAAGTAATCACTAAATAGCCCAGCACGGTAGCTTGTACCTCTAAGCTTCAGCCTATGAAGCCGCCGGTCGAGTCCTGCCTGGGTCCTGTAGCAAGACCTAGTTCCAAAAACATAGCTGGTTGTGGTGGCGCGCACCTGTAATCCCAGCTACCTGGGAAGCTGAGGCTGGGAGTTGCTTGAGTCTGTGGTACCCCAGGCAACGTGAGCCTGAGGTTCCACAGGCAAAAATAGCGAGACCTAGTCTCAAAAAAAAAAAGTAGTCAATAAATAAGTTTAGCTAATTTTGAGGGGAACTTTTTTCTGTATTTATTATTGCTTCTTGTTAACCCTCTAAATTCTGATTCTTTGACAAATGTTTTTCTGTAGAGCTTGAACTGTTCATGGCTACAATGAATAATTTCCTTCTGTAACGTTTCACTGAGATAATGCCTTTATTAAAATATATTTCTAATCTATGACTCCATTGAGTTGACATTTTATAAATTATTTCATTTCTGAGTATAGTGAAAGGAAAAAGTACTAAACTATGAAAGAGATTAGTAATAATGAAATGTTTGTACATTCTAGAGATTGAAAAACCCTTAGTCTTTTTGATATTACTGATAAATGCTTTCTGAGTTTTATGTATTGCTGTAACAAGCATATTTATAAGTGGATTGTCTATAATTGTGGATCATATATTCATGGGGGAAAATACCCCACCATGTCTTAAGCTTTTACTGTTCTTTTGCCTGTTCCTTTTAGAAAAATTGTTTACTGAGCAAATGAAACACTGAAAGAATGGTGTTATCTTCATATTTAATTGTAAATGTAGAAGACAGTATAGTTTTTCTTTCATTTGTAAATAGTAGCTTGTTCTTCCTAAATAGTATCTTGTACTTCCATGTTTATTATTTATACATGCATTCCTTTAGCAGTTATTTACTGAAGAAATGTGTGAATGTGCCCGGTTCTTTGGGATATGGAAAAGAATCAAATGTAAACTCTTGTTAAACAGCTTAGAGTTTAGGTGGAAAAAAGAACAAGTATCAGGTTTCTTTAAAGAAGTGTGTATGTATGTGTATATATTTATATATATATATATATATAAAGTGGAGATTATATATATGTGTGTTATATATATCAATTATATATATGCTATATATATCAATTGTTAAGGAAGTTCAGAGGAGGACATTTTTACTGATGGGAGTATATAAAGGAAGTGTTCATGTATGAGAATTCAAATTGAATATACTTTTGAATTAGAAAATTATAAGAAAAACAAAAACTTTATTAAAAAACTTTTTTTTTTTTTTTTTTTTTGAGACTAGGTCTTGCTGTTTTTGCCTGTGGAACCACAGGCTTATATTGCCCGGGGTACCACAGACTCATGCACTCCCCAGCCTCAGCTTCCCAGGTAGCTGGGATTACGGGCATGTGCCACCACACACCCAGCTATGTTTTTGGAACTAGGTCTCACTATGTGCCCCGAGCAGGACCCAAATCATGATCCCTGGTTCCGGCTGTGGCTTCCTAGGCTGCCGCTTACAAGTATGCACCACCATGCCCGGCCCAAAAACTTCTTTTTAAATGATTATTTTTGGTCATTACAAACCAAGGTAGTAATGAAATTTAGTCACAAAGGTTCTGAAATAATTTCTGTGAATTTTTAAATATTTAGAATTATTCCCAGCTAGCTTAAAAATTGCTGAAGGAGAAATGGTCAACTTGGTTTTAAATCATCAAAAAGTTAAGCGCATATCACTTAACTTTTTGATGATTTAAAACCAACTAAGTTGAACATTTCTCCTTTATATACATATATATGTATATAAATTAAGACATAAGTTAAGCACATATCACTTAACTTTTTGAGGATTTAAAACCAACTAAGTTGAACATTTCTCCTTTATATACATACATATATGTATATAAATTAAGACATAAGACATAGCTCTATCTAGAACTATTTGTTATTTTTTTGATAAGTACTAAAATCTAAAATACATTTAGAAAGTTAGGAATTTGCAAGAGAAGACTTTTGATAGTCTCATAAAAACATTTTACATGTTTAGGAATGTACTAGTTATCATTGCCTTAAATTAGAAATATAATTTTCTTTTTTTAATATTAAATAATTTATTTATATATAAATTTCACAGCTTTGTGATCTCTGGGGTGCACCCCCCCCCCCGTCCCACCTCCCCCCACCCCCTGAGTTGTGTACTTTAATTTGGTTGTTGGCTTGTTTTGACTTTTCTTCATGGCTTTTTATAACAATAGAGAATTAAAGAGTAATACATGCAGAGAACTTTAGAATGACTTAAAGTATTCAGACTATTTTGAAACTGAAAGTTTCATTTAGCATACAGATAATTATTTTGCCCTTTGAAATTATACAGTTTTATAATCCATTGAAACACAACCTGTATATCAGATCAGTGGGAAAAACATTTTTATTTAGCTCATGTAGTCTTGTTAGCTATGAATGTGTTTAGGGATTTAAAAATGTGTCAAGAGGTTCTTGAATGGGGGAAAAGTCATAAAATGTTGGAACTGAAAGGGCTCTGAGGAAGGTCATCTTGTATAGTCAGTCCTTTAGTTTATGTGAAGAAATTGAGGACCTCAAAGATTAAGTAACTTGGCCCCAGTCACAGCATAATGGCAAAGCTAAACCTAGAACCCTGCTGTCTAGAATTCAGGTAGCTAAGGTTACGTTAGCATGTCTCTCTTCAACTCAATAGTTAACTTTTGTTTGTTTTAATAGAAATGATTTAAGGTTACCCTGATCTCGGTATAAAATAAATAACCCTTCTAAATGATATTTGTTGAAATTGGGAAAATAGCTGGGCACAGTGACTCATGACTTCAGCCAATGAAGCGGCCAGGGCTAGGGATTGCAGTTCGAGTCACGCCTGGGGCCCGTAGCGAGACCTAGTTCCAAAAAAATAGCTGGGCATGGTGGTGCACGCCTGTAATCCCAGCTACCTGGGAAGCTGAGGCTGGGGATTGCTTGAGTCCGTGGTAGCCCGGGCAACGAGAGTGGTTCCACGGGCAAAAATAGCAAGACATAGTCTCAAAAAAAAAGAGAAATTGGGAAAATACTCAATGACTGATTCCTGGACTTCAATAACTATGTAACACAATTTCAGAGTGTAAAAGCATTATTTTAAAAGTGAATGTTCACAGAGTCTTAAGATTAAAGATGTAAACTGGGGGTGATTTCCACGCTTGATTAAGTATACTGTAAATCTCATCTTGGTACAGTGTCCTGTTATCAATATAGACTGAGTTGGGAGATGGCTTGACATCGACCATAAAGTCGCACTTCTGTTAGGCATGTATGTCTCCATCATTAAGAAAATTTATTTCTTAAAAAAAAGAAAATTGTAATTTATTTCTTACTGTGCAACAACCCGATGGATTGTTGACTCTAGCGTGAAGAACTGCCTCTTTTATCTCAACTATATTTTATTCATCTTTTGAAAGGACACTAATTTCTAGAGTATGTTTATTAATTGACTCTAGCGTGAAGAACTGCCTCTTTTATCTCAACTATATTTTATTCACCTTTTAAAAGGACACTAATTTCTAGAGTGTATGTTTATTTAACAAAAAGTTTCTGACAAGTCTGAGTTGGAGTTTCTTAAACTAATTTTGTTTTAATTTCTTCATTTGTAACTATTAGAATGTGTTTGATCTTTAGAAATGAAAAGTAAATGAATGTGCTCTTGTTCTAACAGATAGTTATTATCCTCTACATTTGACTAGACAAAAAAGTTTAAATTGTATCTATCTTTTTATAGTTAATTTTACATGTTTGAATATTATTTTACTTTTTATACTAGGTCAAGCATGCATTTAGCAGTTATACACTTAAAAGGGTGGGTGATATCAATAGGTATTTTTTTAAAAGCTTTTGCCAAGTACATTTGTTTTTTGCATAATATTTTGATAATTGACGTAATAATAAGTTGATATACATTCAAAAAGGAATGGCAAGGAAAGTTGCAGATTATTGTGAATATTGGCAAGTTTGTTTTTCCTTGAACTTTGGTGTGCAGAAAATCAAAACAATTTGCACTCAAGTGTGTGTGTGTGTGTGTGAGATTGTGTGTGGGTGTGGGTATAAATGAAGTGAAATATTAAGTTGTATGTGGTGAAACAGACTTTGAAATAGTCTGTTATCTAAAGACATATGTGTAGGTAAGATTCTGCTTAATTTTTAAAATCCAAATGAGTGGCTGGTTTTACTCCTAGGTTTTATCACTTCCATCACATACCGATACTATTCCTTGCCCTTCCAAGGCAGTAAAAGTTGCCTTGCTCTATCTATAAGTTATTGTTATGTGCATGTGAACAGAAGTATGCTCTGTCAAAGAGAGTTAACCTTTCCAAACTATTGTTAGACTTATTTATCCTTTCATGTAATACTAATGATGATGATAATAATAATAATTAACTTACTACTTAAAGAGAAGTTGGTGTTTTTCTCTTAATTATGCATCCTGATATTTTATAGAATGAATATTCTAATTAAGTATTATTAAGTGGGTCTTTTTTAAATATTAGAGACAATCTTCTTGTAGGTACTCTTAGCAGTAAGTTTTATGTTGTAGATGTTAACTAGGTATTTTTGCTTGAATTGGCTTAAATTATTTTCAAGTTAGGTAATCACTATAAGGCAAATGTAGCACTTTTTTATTTTCTCTCAAGATTAAGATATATAACAAGGTACAGATACAGAAATCATGTGTTCAGGATTACCCACATATGTAAAGTGACTGAGATATGAAGTTGATGACCATGAATGCTGTACTCTCATTTTCAAGCTTATTGGAAAACATACTTAGTACCACACTGTACTTCTAGTTACTTTAATCACAAATAAGTTTATTTACCTAAAAGTCTAGGTGTTTAAAGAATTTCTTAAGAATATGAAGAAAGGCATGTTTGTTCAGAAATCATTGGTAAGATCTATAAAAGTATGTGGTTTTTTTAAATGTCACACAGAATATAGCATTTGCTTTAACTGAGTAGCTTATAATGATATTCAGGAAGCATATTGAAAGTTCTTCACTCTCCTCTTATGCTTTTCCTTTCTCATTCTTTCTGCTTCTTGGATCTTTTGGTTTTAAAAAAATCTTCCTCCTTATTTTGTAGACACTGCTCTCCTGTTCACTACTTCTTCTCTGTCTTTACGTCTCATCACTGGGCCTCTCTCAGTGTCTGTTTTCCCAATCTTCATCCCAAATTCCAGCTGTATATCTACAACCAGTTGGTCAGGTAACTGCACCTTTTTCAGTGCACTCTTTGATAGAGCATGCTCTGTTCTTTTTGTTTGTTTGCTTTTTTTTTTTTTTTTTTTTTTTTTTTTTTTTTTTTTTTCTTCTTTTTTTCTAACAGCCTGGAAGCCTCTTGTCAGATGTCCCAGATTTACCTTTTAGTTTCCAAATTAAGTAGACATGTTGATTGTTCAAGAAATGGGTTTTGAAAGGAGTTCTTAAAATTTTTATTAAGCGTTCATTGAATGCATGAATGCATTTTTATTGATTAGTTACCACTCCAGTTCTAACACAACATGAGCAGCCTGCCTTTTATTTAGCTGTGCCACCTACTTTGAAGAGAATTTTAATAGTAGCATTTAAGCTATTCAAATAACTCTTCCAGTTCCTCCTAATGGTTTAAAACTAAAATATATTGGGCTATTTAAACAATTAGTTTCATTAAATTGAGAAATTGGAGGCATTCAGTGCATCCTTTTACTCAGGTAAATAAATGGTTATGTTATACATTAGGCATCTGACTGTAGTGCTCAGTGTTATCTCCTTGAAAAACAGATATATCACCTTACATTGTATCTCTTAGATAATGGAAAGCAAATTCTTGATGCCTGAAGCAAAAGCAGACTGAACTTGGAAATAAAGTTGAAAGGAGTCTTGAACATGTCCTTTGTTTGCTTGCTTGTTTGGGGGTTTTGGCATTTGTTTTTGTAGTTTTGGTCTTTGTTGTTTGGCATTTGTGTGGTTTTGGTCTGATTTTTTAAATAAATTCGTTATACCTTCTGTTATTAAAAAATTTAAGTATTGTCAACCTGATCAGATATTCTGAAGATGCTTTTTCTAAATTTTACCACTATTTTCCCTTTGTTAATCTTAGAAATAAACATATTTCTTGCATTTTTCTGCATAAAGTTAACTCACTTAAACCCCCAACTTTTTTCAGAGAGAACTAGTATAAGAGTCCTTTTTATGCACAACTTGATGATAAAGGTAATGGGTGTGATAAGGTAATGTGTGATAGAGCTCTCAGTAATTTTTGTCTATAGGTTGTTCTTTCAATATTCTTCATGATATAATCATAGGTTTCTGACGAAGCGAGAACAAAAGCTAATGCAACGGCGACAACATGCAGAGGAGTTACTAGAGTGGAAACGTCGTTTAGATGCAGAGGAAGCAGAAATTCGTCAAATGGAAAAACAAGCTTTAGCTGCTTGGGACAAAGAATTAATGAAAACTAAAACTCCTAAGAAAGAACTGGAAGACCAGAGAACAGAACAAAAAGGTAATAAATACGGGGTGGGGGGAGGGAGGTAAAAACTGAAATATTTACTTTTTTTTTTTTTTGTCACTGAAACCTAGACAAACAGCATTCAGAAATTAAACCTAAATATAGATATGTGAAATTATTTTGAAGGTAAAAGAAATCTGATTATTATCAGAGTGGCTGTCTCTCTCCTTTCCTGATCTCTTTGCTCCTTGAAGACCAAGGCATCTGTCAGAGCTTGGGAGATGCAAACAAATTTCTCTGGCTTTGATTTCATCATATTGAAAGTCAGGAGCACTTACTTATTATTTTTATAAAGAAACTGAATAGTTAAGGGTGAAGAAGGTCATACAACTACAACAAATGCTACAGAAATTTAATAAATACAAGAATATTGTGAAGAACTTTATACACATATACTTGAAACTTAGAGAAAATAGGCAACTTCCATGAAGTGAAGATAGTATATTCAGTGACCAAATGGGATTTAACACATATTAAAAATTGATGAATCCAAAAAGCATTTGTAATAAAACAAGTCTCAGATCAAAGAGCAATCAAAGAAAACTTTATTTTATATAGGGGATGTATCTATTCACAAAAACAAAAACCAGACCTATAACATACATTTTGCATAATGACTAAGCTTAGGAAGTTCTCCCTCTAAATTTAGTAATAAGTAAAAGATTCATATTTTCAACCAAGTGAAAGGAAGCAGCAAAACAGTGATTACTATAGAATAAGGCTTTGCATAAAGAAAGTCCAGCATTTACTTATCAGTTAAAATAAATGTCAATGGAATCTTCTTCAGGTAACTTCAAAAATGAAATCTTCTATAGGGATATCACATTGGAGACACCTAATACTCAGGTCCATTGCCTGAGTACTTGCAGCAAGGGAAGCTGGTAATTTTATTTTTGGGGTTCTATGTTGGGTGACAAGGAACTCTGTGGCAAGAAGTTGCGGAGGCGCATTAAAAATGTATTGGGCTCCTGTAAACAAAACAGACACCTACTATAAGCATGAGTTCAAGCCATGTACCTTTCTTTCATAAAACATTGTAAAATATTTCTCAGGGATGAACCGACTTTTTCCCAGAGCCTAATTTTTGAAATGATCTATAGCTGCAATGTTTCCCACCAAGGAAAAAAAGAAGCTACTTTTGTTTCTGGATTTGAAATGTAAACTATAGCTATGAGGACAATTCAGTTCTTCTTTAGTAGAAATTATGAGGTTAAAGGTTAGGAAACAGGGGTAAATCCCTGGGATTACAATGTTGTGAAATTTACATATTAATAAAAAAATAAAAATTAAAAATAAAGCTTAGGAAACAAGTATTTATTATATTTTTGTAGTTGTGGGACAATCTATAAAAATATACAGTAGTAACAGATCAAATTTATATGGGGAAGCTTTCAGTTTGAAGACCTACTACTACTACTCCTGCTCCATATCCAACTTCCCCATAGGATTAAAGTTTATATGGATTTTTTAATTTAATTTTTCACATGTTAAGTGTGTCTGCATTATCCATTAGAACTTCTTGTCATGATGAAAAATTATTTTAATTGATACTTAAGTAGCCACATGTGACTGGTAGCTACCATATTGGGCAATGCATACAGCTAATACATTTTATAAAGTTTTGGTATTTTATTTCAATTTTTTGTCACATTACCTGGGATATATTTAAAACAAAACACTGAGAGTGGCTGATAGTGTTCATATTTTTCAAAAAGTGCCCAAGATACCATTGCACCAAAAAAATTAAATACTTGGGAATAAACCTAACAAAACATGTAAAAGAACTCTACAAAGAAAACTTTAAAGCACTGCTAATAGAGAGAAGAAAACATAAGGAAATGGAAAAACATTCCCTGCTCATGGATTGGAAGAATTAATATCATCAAAATGGCCAACCTACCAAAAGCAAGCTACAGATTCCCAATAAAAATCCCAATGACATTCTCTAGACCAAAAATTACAGAAATTCATACAGAATAACAAAAAACCTCGAATATCAAAAAAAACTCCTGACCAGAAAAAAGGACAAAAGAGGCATTACAATTCCAGACTTCAAATTATACTGCAAAGCCATAGTAATTATAACAGCTTGGTATTGGTACAGAAACAATCCGACCATTGGAGCAGAATTGAGTGCCCTGAAATAAAACCATACATATATAGTCAGCTAATCTTCAGTAAAGGAGTGAAAAACTTACACTGGAACAAGGACAGCCTCTTCAATAAATGGTGCTGGGAAAACTGGTCCAAAACATGCAAAAAAATGGACCAAGACAGCTCCCTCACACCATGTATTAAAATCAACTCAAAATGGATAATAAAAGGCTTGGATGTAAGACCGGAAACCACAATATACATAGAGGAAAACGTGGGCAAAACCCTACATAAGTTACAATCCAGAAATTCATTTCTGGATACATCTATAGCAGGTAAAAAAAAATGAAGGAAAACATAAACAGCTGGAACTACATCAAACTAAAAAGCTTCTGTATCGCAAAAGAGACAACAGAGAAAACAAAAAGAAATCAACCGAGTGGGAAAAATTTTTGCCTTCTACACAAGTGATAAGGGTCTAATAACAAAGATACACAAAGAATTCACACAACTTAATAAAAACAAAGAGGAAATACAAATGGCCAACAGGCACATGAAAAATGTTCAGCATCACTAGCAATCAGGTAAATGCAATTCAAAACCACAGAGAGATACCACCTTACACCAGTAAGAATGGCCCACATCCAAAAAACGGGCAACAACAAGTGCTGGCGAGGATGTGGAGAGAAGGGAACACTCTTACACTGCTGGTGAGAATGTAAACTGGTCCAACCTCTATGGAAAGCTGTGTGGAGGGCCCTCGGATTAATGAAAATGGAACTACCATTTGACCAGCAATTGCTCTCTTGGGAATCCACCCAAAGGAGACCTCAATGTGGTTACAAAGGGACACCTGTACTCAGATGTTTATTGCAGCACTATTATAATTGCAAGGATTAATGAAAATGGAACTACCATTTGACCAGCAATTGCTCTCTTGGGAATCCACCCAAAGGAGACCTCAATGTGGTTACAAAGGGACACCTGTACTCAGATGTTTATTGCAGCACTATTATAATTGCAAGGATATGGAAGCAACCGAAATATCCCAAAACAGTTGACTGGATGAAAAAGATGTGGTATATATGCACAATGGAATATTACTCATCAATTTAAAATGACAAATTGGATGATTTTATGATAACATGGATGGACTTAGAAGAAATCATATTAGCAGAAACAAGTCAAAAAGAAAAAGACAGAAACCAAATGGTTTTACTATTATATGGGACATGGGAAAAATAAAAATCCATGAAGAAAAGTCAAAGCAAGCTAACAACCAAATTAAAGTACACAACTTAGGGGCGGGGGGTGGGGGGCCGGGACAGGGTGGGAATGGTCAGGGAGGGTGGGGGAGTGAACCCCGGAGATCACAAAGATGTGAAATTTATATATAAATAAATTATTTAATTTTTTTTAAAAGTGTCTACCAAAAAAAAAAAGTGCCCAAGATTCCCATTGAAATAGAATTCTGTCTTCAGAAGGCAATGACATATGACCTCATATCTTTTAGGATGGTGACTGTCAAAAATAGAAGGCAGACATGTTGGTGAGGACTTGGAGAAATGGAGCTTTGTGTACTTGCTGGTAGAAATGTGAAGTAGTTGGAGCTGCTTTGGAAATACAGATATCCCTCAAAAAAATAAAAATTGTTACCGTATGATTAAACAGTGTTACATAATGGGTACATATCCGAAAGAATTGAAAATATAATCACAAAGAGATAATAGTACAACAATATTTATAGCAGCATTATTCACAATAGCTATAAAATGAATGCAATCTAGTGACCATCAGTAGACAAGTAGAGCAACAAAATGTCATACATACATATACGGTAGAATATTTTTCAGTACTAAGTAGAAAGGAAATTCTAACCCATGCTACAACATGAATAAACATTAAAGACATAATAAGTGAATTAAGAGTCTCTAAAGGGTAAATGCTGTGAAATTCCATTCATGAGGTGTTTTAAATAGTTTCATAGAAATCAGAAGTGGAATGGGTGTTGCTAGAGGTTTTGGACAGTTAAAAACAGGAACTTACTATTTAATGAATATAGTTTCAATTTGGAAAGATGAGAAAGTTCTAGAGGTGTATGGTGTTGATTATACATGATGTGGATGTACTTAATACTATGTAAAAATGGTTATGATAAGTCTTATGTATATTTTACCAATTGAAAAATTTTAAGATGGAAATATAGGAAAACATCTTGAAATAAACACACGTCATAATGAATTGATAACTTTGTGATATGGAAATTGGACAGATGAAAATAATTTTCTCTCAGAAGGTACTTGTTCTTGTCACTCTTGCTTTTTTAATATAAATATATATTATTGATTTTTTTTTTTAAACTGAGACAAATGATATGAACATTGTAGTTTTAATAAATAATGCCAGAATGCCTTCTGGAGACTTTGCTGTAATACTGTTATAACTTTTTAAATTTTTTTAAATCCATTTGAGCAATATCAGAAATATAAAAGATTATTCTTCTCCCTGCTACCTAAAAATTAGGTTTATTCAAAATTATTTTAAATCTGATCCATACTACCTCTTGAAATAATGAGTTGCCCTTGAGGATTTTTAGAATTCTTTCCTTGATTCATTCACTCATTCTGACTATACTACACATAGAAAATGTAAATATATGCCCTTTTAATTTTTTAACAAATGCTTTTAAATATTAGGTCATTCTTGATTATGAAAGTAAAACATTCTTTGGGAGTATAGTTTTTGTTTTGTTTTAATTTTTCCCCACCTGCACCAGATAATTTTTCATTTATGTTAAAAAAGTTTATAGAGTCAGGATCAAAATTTTAAGTGATATTTTTACAATTGAGTGTATCAAACATGGTACCTGAAGTGTGATAATTAATAACCAAAATATGAAGGTAGTATACATTTTTAAGATTATACAAGTAAAATGTCCAGAATTTTCTGTTTGTCAAGCATATTTATGTATGTTTTCATAGAAAGAGCAGAGAACACAATAGACAGGAAATTTCCAAAACTAGGCAATGCTACAAATTCTGAAAGTGATAAATAAAATTCATAGCTTATCTCCATTGATTCATGTAATTCTGATTTTCTTTATAACTTTATTTTCTTTATTACTGTAGCATGCCATAATTCCATAAATTCATAATATAATATAATATATTCCAGAATATAAGTAATTCTTTATTACTGTAGCATTCCATAGTATAAACCACAGTTTATTCTATCAGTAGACATTTACATTTCTTTCTGTTTTTGAGTATTGTAACAATCTTGCTAATGACCTTATATGTTGTAGTGCTACATATATTTATTCAACATGTATATCTGGGGGTGGAATTGCTATATCTTGGAGTGTTAACATCTTTGCCAAGTGCTGTATAGTTTTCTAAAGTGGTTGGACCAGTTTCCACATTTACATGAATATATGAGTTGTAATTGCTGTTTTCATACTTAGTCACTACCATTTCTATAGATCATTATAGATATCTTCTTTTAGTTTCATCAGCCAAAATTCTTAACCAAACAGACTTTATAGTAAATGTAATTAATTGATTGATTATTTAAAAATATAAAGGCAACTTGTGAAATTATACTGAAAACTAATGCAAAATGTAGTAAACATTTTCCTTGACCAAAATTGTGTTTTTTCTTGTTTTCATCTTTTCTTTATAGAAATAGTGAGTGAAGAAGAATCTCCTTTACCTTCCTACTCTCATCTACACAGTGGAAGTTCTATTCCAGAGGAGTTGGGCAGCCCTGTGGTTGAATACATGCCATCTGAGTCCATAGTTGAGGAACAACAGGGGAGTCCAGATCACAGTATCCTTACTGAAGAAATGGTTTTTTCGCAAGAACTAGAATCATCTACCTCTCCTAGTAAACAGGTAAGTTAATTAATAAGTTTTATTTTAAAGTTTTAGAAAAAATCCGAGAGGCATGGGAAATCTGTCTGAAAGATATATTGTTAATAGTTATATTCTTGCCATTAATGACAGCATTGACCACAACCCATTATTGCAACATATAACTTTTGAATATGAATAAAAATAAAATTTTTCATTGACTTCTAAGGAGTTATAAATATTTAAATTTTAATTTTAGTAATAATTATAAAATTATATGCAACCAAGTGTATTAACTTTGAGGAGCTAGGAACATCTAAAGTCATTAATGAAGGTAATATGTAGAAACAGTACAAATTCTTAATGAAATTTGTGTTTTCTCATATAGTAGAAACTGTCAGACCTTAAGACATACTAGTGCCTCTTATAGTTTAGTTAATAACTGCCTTATAACTCATCACAATGAAAGTAATGATTTCATCCATTGAAGCTAGATCTGAAAGTTACTAAATCTAAATTAGAATAATGATCACTATTAGAATAAGGAGATTTCCACATATCCTTAATTCTAAACTTAATTTTAAAGTAGATATCTGGTGAAAAACTTAAACTAGGACGTTAACTCTTTTTCTTTTTTAATTTGATTTATAAAGTACATAGAGATTAGCATAACAATGCTAAATATTAAGTAAACACAAACATTGTTAAAGTCTCTGCCTCTTTATGTTTTCCCAAAAAAGATATCCACCTAATTTCAGGATGGAGTATCCTTTGTTAGAATCTTCATTTAATTGAGGATGTGAAAAATATATTGAATGTCATTTGAAAAAACTTTGATTCATCTCTGGTATTGCTCCTAAAGCTCTGGAGGAAAAACATTTTTTTTATCTGTTGAAGAACCTATTCCATGTTAAGTTGCAGAATATCCCAATGTTTTGTGTATATATCTGACAACATAGTTTTTAGATTTTAAAAAACTGCCAACTAAATTATCATGTTATTTGTTATGTGACAATAGGCTTGTTGTATAGAACTTTGTAGCATGATTCTTAGCTTCCAGGAATTTATAACTGAAGTATGCCTTTTGATACAATCTAATTTATTCCTGTTAATAGATTAGATTTATTATTGAGTTCAGAATAGCTACCATCTAATTGAATACTACTAAAATTTTGAGGGTTTTTTTTTTTTTCACATAAGAAAAAATATCAAAGAAATAAAAAACTACTGTAACTTACATACCTAACAAGGGTTAAGTAGTATGCTAAGTGCCATAATGTGGATTATTATGCTCACTACAATCATATTAAGATACTGGTTTAAGCCCTAGCCTGAAGCTTAGAGAAGGAAACTTACTTAAAGTCACAGGGATAGGAGGTGATGATAGATAGGAATCAGATCAAAATGGTTTCAGAGTAGAAGTTATATCCATTGTAGTAGTAATCTTTTGTTCACAGTCTTTTTTCCTGTTCTTCTTCCTTCTCACATAAAAGTAGTTCATATTTACTGTTTAAAAGAATTTTTTTCACTGTTGCTATCATTGCTTTATGGCACTATGTACGCTTAAGTAAGGTTTATGGCATGATTACTTGATATACAGATAGCTAAACAATTGCCACATAAGATTAGTATCACCTCTTATTTATTTATCACAAGGAAAAATTCATTTATCACAAGGATAAATTATTTATCACAAGGTTGTGACAGAATTTTTAGGAGTTACTTTATAATTTTAAGTACCATTCATACCTTGTAAACTATAGTTATATTGCTGTACTTTATATCCCCAGTGCTTATTTATCTTTTAACTGGAAATTTATACCTTTTGAACACCTTCACCCAAGTTCCCCAGTCCCCACCTTCGGTGAAACACAAATCTGATCTCTTTTTATATGAGTTTGGCTTTTTTTAGAAACCATAAATAAATATTTGTCTTTCTTTGTTTAACTTCACATTGCATAATCCCCTCAAGGTCTCTATCTGTTATTACAAAAGATAAAATTTCCTTCCTTTTCTTAGCTGAGTAGTATTACTGTGTAGAGGCATGCACATACATCTACACACACTATCATTTTCTTTAACCTTTCTTCTATTGATGGAAGACTACCATAAAATCCAATAGTTACACTTCTAGGTCTATATCTGAAATAAATGAAATCATGGTGTTGGAGGAGACAGTATATCCCCATATTTAGTATTTTTCAAATTAAAAAAGAATAAGAGTTATCACTTATGCAGTAACTTCTAGTTTATTATAAACGTCTATGAAAAAATGTATGTTGTAATAACTTCTTTATGACTTTTAAAAATATTAAGGTATTATTCTTTGTATAATTTGTAGATCTTCCCCTCTTTTTATGTTGTAAAGTTACCTTTAACTGACTAGTATCTCAAAATGTTAAAATCTTGCAACGATTTTACAAAACAATTCCAATTTGGTTTTCTGTTTGAACAGTCACCTCCCAAAAGCTGCACACCTGTGTCAAAGCAGGAATCTAGCAAAGGCAGTCATAGGAGTGGAGGACAATGTCACCTACCTATCAAGTCCCATCAGCACTGTTATAGTTGGTCAGATGAGTCATTATCTCTGACACAGTCAGGTGAGACTATATTGAGGAGTTTGTTTTCTTTGTATTGCACTTGAATTCTCTGTCATAAATTTTGTCTAACCATAATGGGATACTGTTATCTTTTGCTGCATTCACCAATATTAATTTTTCTTGGCAATGTTAATTACATAATCATTTACATTTTATCGAAAAATAATCATATCCCCAACTGCCCAATATATGACATACTGTTATATTCTTCTGTATTAATCCCCATTATTAGTCATTTATTCACCAGACATATTGAATTTTTTCCTGTGTATCAGTCTCTTGCTTATGTGTTGTATAGCACTCTGTGCTTCAATTTGTTAAACCAAGAACACATAAATTGCTACCAGACTTTACATGTCAGGTCTCTCCTACTGGAATACAAACTCCTGGAAAGGAGGGACTATTTTATTAATAAGTATGGCACCAACACCTCGCAGGTACTTTGCATTGCATTTAGCATATATATATTTTTGAAGTATCTCTTAAACAAATTAATGGACCGTAGAGAGAGATAAAAGTGGTAGAGTACTTGCAAAAGAAGAAAAAATAAAATACTAACTGAAGATAGATAACAAGGAATGTTGGCTATTTTCTTTTATCCTCTACCCTTCCATAAACCTGTGTAGTAAGTATATTGATCATGAAAGAATGACCAGCTTGTACTCTAAAAAACCCAAGAATTAGATCATCCTAGGAGTCCTGTTGATGCCATATTGTGTGTATGCCTTGTAAGCTCATTTTCTGTTTCTTTTGAGAGTACACATTTAGTAACATGGAAGTAAAAAACCTTGACCCTATTTTTAGTTGGATCCTTTTCTGTATCCCTATACTTCATTCTATATGTTTCAAACAAAAATAAGTCATGGGATTTTTCCATACCCATATTATCTGTATGTTCCCCATGCTACTTGAATAACTGTGTGCTATTTCAAAGAACAGATATTCTATAATTTAGCTATTTCCTTAGTGGTGGTCATTTAGATTTTATTTAACTGGATTGTTACATTGTTGTTCTTCATTAACAGAGTTAATGTTATTCTTAAGTTAAAATTAAATGATTCTATATCTCTTTTAGAAACTACCTCTGACCAGAGTGACATTGAAGGAAGAATAAGAGCCTTGAAGGATGAGCTGAGAAAAAGAAAATCAGTTGTGGACCAGTTGAAGAAAGAACAGAAAAAAAGGCAGAAGGAAAGACTAAAAGCCCAAGAAGCTAGTCTGATCAAACAGTTAGAGGTTAGACAAAGGAGGAAAGGGGTTTTAGTATCAGGTGTAATGTATATGTGAAGCCTAAAATGTTTTTAATGTTGTAATAAAATAATGGATTAGAATTTTTCAATATTAGTTTAGTGCCATATTTTATACTAACTCTTAGAAGAAATCAGAGACTACCTAAACAGATTCTTACTTAAATATTAAATATTAAAATATTAAGTATTACGCTATCAAATATTAGCATATTAAAAATAAGGTTTTTCTCTAAAGAAGAGGGATCAGGCCAATGGAAGATTGATATCCTTGTTCTTTTGAGCAATCATTAGCTAAATACTTCTAGCTGTTGGAATTGTTACTACTTCAAAGACTTTTTTGGCAGAATGATGTTTCATGCCACACAGTTTACACATATGCTCTTGGTACTCTTTGAATGGCTTCTAATTGATAACTCTAAAATATGACTCTTTTCTCAAGCTCCCAAGCACCCTTCCTTATTCTGCCACAGACCAGATACCTTGTTTTGATATCTTTTTTCATCTCTTTTGTCTATCTAATCACCAAATCCCATCAATTCTTTTTAATAAAGCTTCTGTCTGCCTTTCCTTTCCTACTTCTTGGGGCCCTTCCGATCTCATGCTTCTACTGTCTGCATAGCTCTGTAAATGTCTGTGTCTCTGATTGCTTCCCTGATGCTTATATGTACTCTGTCAGGTGTTCCTAAAATGCTACGTTCATTATTGAATCAGTCTGAACCTACCTTTTCACCACAATAATCTCTTCTCATGCCATTACCAGAGAAGATCATTTAGCTTCTACCCAACACTTCTTATAATGGGCAGTATCAAATTTTTAAGGAAGGCGGGTTTCATTTTTACACTGTTGATACTGTGTTAGAAAGCTCTTTTCTACGTTAACCAAACTTTCTGTCCTATAAATTGTTCTTGACATGGTAACACCAAGCACATGTTCTTCCTGGTTATTAATTTAACCATCAAATATTCAAGTGTCTATATGCCAGGAATTCAGCTAATTACTTTGTTTAGACTTCATTTTACCTTCAAAGCAATTAGGTGTGGATGTTGCTATCTCTGTTTTATAGATGAGAAACTGAGCTTCAGTGAGATTAATACTTTGGGGCACATAGCTCATCTGTATTAATTGCTCTCTTAATTTAGCTCTAATTCCAAATTCTGTCCCCTTAATTATTCAACTGTCTTCCACAGACTGTTGAAAGAAAATTGTAGAAAGAGGCCTGCTAGCAACTCAGGAGAAAAGAGTCATTTTACACAGTTACTCAGTAGAGATGGGAATAGGGATTATAATTTGCACAGGTATTTGGAAGAAAATGATTAAAGATAAAATGATTGGGAAGTTCGTTTTGGAAAGTAATACAAAACAAAGTTTTAAAATAAAAATCATGTTCAGGCCCTCAGGAATTAAACTGATGAGGCTTAGTCTTCCTCTTTCAGGTCATTAATTTTCAACCTGTGAAAACAGTTAACTGAGTAATTTTTTGGAAAATGCAAATATCCATGGTCACACCCAGAAATTTTTATATAATTGCTCTGTAGTGAGCCCAGGATTTAAAAACACTACTGTAGGTAATGAGGAGCCATTGAAAGCTAAATGAAATAGTATTTGATTGAATTGCATTGCTCAAAATATTCACTAATGAATATTTCAGGCAGAAAAATCTCTGAAGAAGTTAAAAGGATCTTACTGCATTTCATCAAATAGAAAGTTCAATATTTAGGTTATTGATGATTATGTAATGGAGAAATACATAGTCCATAGCAGTTCATATGAAAAACCTTTTGGATTTTATTTAATCACAGATTTATTATATGAACTGTACTCCTGTGTCAGTTTTCAGATCTGAGAAGTCATAGTCCTCACATATACCTACTTATGTAGGTATCTAACTATATAGTACATGTTTAGTATCAGAAGTTACTTTCTGTAGAGTTCCGCAGAAAGTAAAGTACATGCTGAGAGTTACAAAGTAAGGGTTTTAGATAGCTGTAGTTTAGTTATAAAAGTAAGAGTTCGAGTTATAGTGATCTCTAGCAGTTGACAAGCAGCCATCTGGTCATTCATTCTATAATATTGGCAGCCTATTTTGGACAAGACACTGTGACTATGTGCTGAACATACAGTGTTGAACAAACAGGTATAGCCTCATATAGTGGGAGAAACAAAAGTAAGAATTTTAACTCAAAACAAAGGAAAGAGAGAGAATAGATGAAGGGTTTCCTTAGATTTCATACATATTAGAATTATGGACTAGAGAATTTTTGTTTACAGAATGAAATATAACTAGAAACAGTTTTTTTACAAATCTGAATTATTGTGCTCCAATCACTTCCCTCTCTTCAGGATTTGTATTCCTATGTGCTTACCCCTTAAGAATTTTATTGTCATTAAAACTCAGTGGGATAGCTGAACTTCTTAAAAGTACTATGATAGTATTAGGATAGCTGTTAAGGGACAATTTTATCATCAGCTGAAGTTTTTTTTTTAATGTGACATGGTATGAATTATTACTTTAAAAATATTAAAATCTGTAAAAATCAAGATTTTATCATTTCCTAATGTGATGAGGATTACAATTATACATCTCATGCATAGACCATTTAGGATCACAATTCTATGCCTTTCTAAGACTATATCTAGGAGGATATATATGTAATTGTTAGAGAGTTATGAAGAGTGATACTGGGAGATTTTTATATTACATCATTTTAACTGGTTAGCTGTTTTACCATAGCAATATGATATTTAGTTAATATGAAAGTTTTCTTTAAAATTCTACATAATGACTCCTATGATTTTTCTACACATAGTCATATGATGAATTCATTAAGAAAACTGAAGCTGAACTTAACCGAGATTTGGAAGCATCACCAACAGCCAAGCCTCAAATTAAAACGCTCTCTTCAGCTTCTGAAAAACCCAAGATCAAGCCCCTTCCACTACACAGGTAGAAATTTTTTTATAATTTACCTATAATCCACCTTGCCTGAGAAAAGAATAAGGAAAGATTTTTTGTATCAATTGTCTTTTATGTAATTGTGCAAAGAAAAATACTGGTATATATTTTTAGTTTCATTAAAGTAAAATTACCACAAATCAAATTTATAATGAGGTACAGGCTTAAAAATGTATTTTGAGCTGGGCACGGTGGCTCATGCCTGTAAGCTTCAGCCTATGAAGCGGC
This sequence comes from Uropsilus gracilis, assembly GCA_004024945.1. Lineage (NCBI taxonomy): Eukaryota > Metazoa > Chordata > Mammalia > Eulipotyphla > Talpidae > Uropsilus > Uropsilus gracilis. The sequence continues at coordinate 48,592 of PVHY01007331.1, forward strand.
TGGGGCTAGGGATCGCAGTTCTAGTCCCGCCTGGGGCCCATAGCAAGACCTAGTCCCAAAAAAATAGCTGGGCGTGGTGGCACGTGCCTGTAATCCCAGCTACCTGGGAAGCTGAGTCTGGGGATTGCTCGAGTCTGTGGTACCCTGGGCAACAAGAGCTTGCGGTTCCACAGGCAAAAGTAGCAAGACCTAGTCTCAAAAAAAAAAAAAAAAATATATATATATATATATTTTGAATGCTGAAATCTTGTCATTGCGTGAAAGTGGTATTCTCCAGTATTGATTAGTACCACCATAAGTTAGCATAGACCGTTTGAAAAACAATTTGGCAGTATTTCAAAAGTCCAAAATAATTTGTGACCTTTGACTTGGTAGTTCCGTTTGTAGAAGTTTAATGTGAGAAAACATAGGCTGCCCAAAGTCTCTATTTGCATGATTTTTTTTTTATAATATGCTTTTGTATTAATAATTTTGGAGGCAATCATTTTGTCTAAAAATGGGTGAATAACCCAGTCAGTTATGATTCTTTCCAGGGAAAGACCAGTCTGTATCTGGTAAATGCAAATACAGATGGTATATTTAAAAGCTTATAATATTCTTCCCAAATTTTGACCAATGAACCTAGAATTAGAGAACTCAGTGGGACTGAGAAATCAGAAACAGTTCAGAGATAAGGACCTTCTTGAATGACCAAAGTAACAAGATGCTTGGCATATCATAGAAACTAAGCACAATAGGACACTGCTAGAGTTAGAAGAAAAGAATGGAAAAAATAACCAAATTGTGAAAACCTCTACTCCTTATAGTAGTGTTTCTTTTCCTTTTTCAAAGATGTGAATGAAGCTTCTGGAGGTTTAAAAAAAAAAACTCTATGAAGCCTCTGGAGGTTTAAAAAAAAAAAACTCTACAAGAATTTTTAAAATTAATTAATATATATGTTTCACATATTTGTATTCCCTGGGGAACACCCACCACCTTCCCTCCCTGACCACTCCCTCCCATTTTACCTCCTCTTCCCCCCCCCCCATCCCCCAGTTGTGTTCTTTAGTTTGGTTGTTAGCTTGTTTTGACTTTTCCTCCTGGCCTTTTGCTTGTTTTTCCTATTACCCATATATTAGTGAAACCATTTGGTTTCTGTCTTTTTCTTTCTGACTTGTTTCTGCTAATATGATTTCTTCTAGGTACATCCATGTTATCATAGATTTGCCAAATTTGTCCTTTTTAATTGATGTGTAATTTTCCATTGTATACCACATTTTTTTCATTCATTCATCTGTCTTGGATTTTTGGGTTGTTTCCATGTCCTTGCAGTTATAAATAGTGCTGCAGTAAACATCCTAGTACAGGTGTCCTTTTGTGTAAGTATTGAGGTCTCCTTTGGGTAGATTCCCAGAAGAGCAGTTGCTGGGTCAAGTGGTAATTCCATTTTCATTAGTTTGAGGGTCCTCCACACAGCTTTTCATAGTGGCTGGACCAGTTTACATTTCCATCTGCAGTGTAAGAGTGTTCGTTTTTCTCCACATCCATGCCAGCATTTGTTGTTACCCATTTTTTGTTGTTGTTGTTGTTGTTTTATGTGGGCCATTCTTACTGGTGTAAGGTGGTATCTCTTTGTGGTTTTGATTTACATTTCCCTGATTACTAATGACATTGAGCATTTTTTCATGTGCCTGTTGGCCATTTTATTTCTTCTTTGGAGAAGTGTCTTTTTAGTTCTCTCCATTTTTTCACTGGGCATCTTGTTTTCTTTTTGCTAAGTTGTGTGAGTTCCTTGTGGATCTTTGTTATTAAGCCCTTATCACTTCTGTGGAGGGCAAAAAATTTTCCCCATTCTGTTGGGTTTCTTTTCTTTTCTTTTTTTTTTTGTCTCGTCTCTTTTGCTGTACAGAAGATTTTTAGTTTGATGTAGTCCCAGCTGTTAGTTTTCCTTCATTTTTTTGCCAGCTATAGATGTGTCCAATTTCTGAATTGTAATTCATGAAGGGTTTTGCCCAAGTTTTCCTCTATGTATTTTACGGTTTCAGGTATTATATCCAAATCTTTTATCCATTTTGAGTTGGTTTTAGTACAAGGTGTGAGGGTGTTGTCCTGGTCCATTTTTCTGCATGTCTTGGCCAAGTTTTCCCAACACCATTTATTGAAGAGGCTGTCCTTGTTCCAATGTAAGTTTTTCACTCCTTTGTCAAAAATTAGTTGACTATATATTTTTTATTTTTATATCAGGGCATTTAGTTCTGTTCCATTGGTCTGATTGTTTTTGTACCAGTACCATGCTATTTTAATTACTATTGCTTTGTAGTATAATTTGAAGTCTGGAATAGTAATACCTCCATTCTCTCTTTTTTTTGGTCAGGAAACTTTTTGATATTCAAGATCTTTTGTTATTCCATATGAATTTCACTAGTTTTTGTTTTATCTTTAAAAAATGTTGTTGGAATTTTTATGGAATTGTGTTGAATCTGTAGATTGCTTTTGGTAGGATAGCCATTTTGATCGTGTTAATTCTTCCAATCCATGAGCAGGGATTTAGGTTTATTCCCAGGTATTTAATTTTTTTTGTGCAATGGTTTTTTTAATTTCTTCTTTTTCTGCTTGACTTTTTTTTTGTTTGTTTGTTTTGTTTTGGTTTGGTTTGGTTTTTTTTTTTTTTTTGAGGCTAGGTCTTGCTATTTTTGCCCGTGGAACCGCAGGCTTTTGTTGCGTGGGGTACCACAGACTCAAGCAATCCCCAGCCTCAGCTTCCCAGGTAGCTGGGATTACAGGCAAGCGCCACCACGCCCAGCTATTTTTTTGGGACTAGGTCTCACTATGGGCCCCAGGTGGGACTCGAACCGCAATCCCTAGCCCTGGCCGCTTCATAGGCTGAAGCTTACAGGCATGAACCACCATGCCCGGTTGCTTGACTTTTTGCATATAAGAAAGCTACTGTCTTCTGTGTGTTGATTTTAGAACTGGCTACCTTACTGAACTGGTTTATTGTTTCAAGTAGTTTTTCTGGGTTTTCTACATAAAGAATCACCTGCATATAATGATAGCTTCAGTTCTTCTTCCCTTATTTGTATCCCTTTTATGTCTTTCTCTTGCCTTATTGCCCTAACTAGAACTTCCAATACAATGTTAAAAAGTAGTGGGGATGATGGGCATCCTTGTCTGGTTCCAGATCTTAATTAAAATGATTTTAGTTTTTCTCCATTTAGAATGTTTGCTGTAGGTTTGTCATGCATGGCTTTTATTATGTTGAGGTATGTTTGTTTTATCCCCAATTTTTCAAGAGCTATATCTTGATAAAGTGTTGGACTTTATCGAATGCTTTCTCTACATCTATTGATATCATCATGTGGTTTTTGGTTTTCTCCTTGTTGATGTGATGGATTATGTTAATTGATTTCTGGATGTTGAACTATCTCTGTGCCCCTGGGATAAATTCCACCTGGTCACAATAAATAATGATTTTATGAATCATTGGATTCGATTTGCCAGGATTTTGTTTAAAATTTTTACACCCATGTTCATTAGGGAAATTGGTCTATAGTTTTCTTTCTTAGTGCTACCTTTATTTGGTTTTGGTATGAGTATGATGTTTACTTTGATGTTTACATTTGTAGCAGTTTTCCTTTCTCAATTTTTTGAAAAAGTTTAGTAGTGCAGTCATTATTTCGTCTTTGGATGTCTGGTAGAATTCATTTGTGAAGTCATCTGGCCCTGGGCTCTTGTTTTTCAGGAGAGTTTTGATGACTGCTTCAGTTTCTCTGCTTGTGATTGGTTTGTTTAAGTTCTCTATTCTTTGTTCACTTTTGGGTGGCTCTATCTTTCTAAGAATCTGTCCATTTCATCCAGGTTATTGTATTGTTTGCATATAGATGTTCATAGTATTCTCTGATTATCCTTTGAATTTCTACTATGTCTGTTGTAATTTCTCTTTCATTTGTGATCCCGCTTATTTGAGTGTTCTCTCTTCTTGAGTTTGTGCATTTTGCAAGGGGCTTATCAATTTTATTTATTTTTTTCAAAGAACCAGCTTTTGGTTTTATTGATCTTCTGGATAGTCTTTTTGGTTTCTAAATTATTTATTTCTTCTTGTATTTTTGTTATTTCTTGTCTTCTGCTGAGTTTTGGATTTTTTGTTGCTCCTCTAATTCTTCAAGTTGGGAAATTAAGTTATTTTTTGGTTAGTTTCTTGGTTTTTGTTAAGAGCCTATATTGCCATGAACCTTCCTCTTAGAACTGCTTTTGCTAAGTCCCAGGCATTTTGAAATGTTGTTTTTTTTTTTTTTTTTATCATTTGTTTTGAAGTGGGTTTTAATTTCTTCTTTAATTTCTTCAATTACCCATTCTTCGCTTAGGAGTGTGTTATTCAGTCTCCATGTGTTGAACACTCTTCTTGCTTTCTTTTCATTGTTAATTTTCAGTTTGATGCCTTTATGATCTGAGGGAAAAGTTGGTATTATTTTAGCCTTTTTGTATTTATTCAAGTTTGCCTTGTGTCCTAGTTTGTGGTCAATTTTAGAGAAGGATCCATGTACATTTGGAAAAGTATATTCTTTTCCTTGGGGGTGCTGTGTCCTGTTCCATTTGGTCTAGGTCTTCCTTTAACGCTTTTGTGTCCTTGTATAGTTTCTGTTTTGTTGATCTGTCCTTTGGTGAGAGTGAAGTGTTAAAGTCTCCTACTATGTATGTGTTTTTGCCAATATTTGTTTTCATTTCTGCTAGTAGCTTTCTTATGAATCTTAGTGCTCCCTCATTTGGTGAATATATGTTGATAATTGTTATGCCTTTTTGGTGGGTTGACCCCTGTCCTATTAGATAGTGACTTTTTTAATTCTTTGTCACTTTTTTCTAATTTAAAATCTGCTTTGTCTGCTATAAGAATGGCTACCCCTGCCTTTTGGGGGGCCCATTTGTTGTAAAATTGTTTTCCATCCTTTTACTTTCAATCTATGCTTATTTTTAGGGATCAGATGTGTTTCCTGGAGGCAACAGAAGTTGGGTTCTGTTTTTGATCCAGTCTACAACTCTATCTTTTGATTGATGAGTTTAGACCACTGACATTTAGAGTGATTATTGATGTATGAGGTTCTAGGGTTGGTTTTCTGGTGGACATTTTAAAGTTCTGATTTGGTTTCTTGTTTTTTTCATTCTATTTATTCTTCTGAGGGCTTTGGTCTTGAGGCTTCTTGCAAGATTTCTTGGATTGGGGATTTGGTGGTAGCAAATTTCTGGAGACTTTGTCTGAGAAGATTCTAATATTTCATAAGATAAGGACACCAGGGTAGAGTATTCTTGGATACCACTTTTTGTCTTGGAATTTTTTGAAGATGTGGCTCCATTTTCTCCTTGCTTGGAGTGTGTCTTTGGAGAAATCTGAAGTCATCTGAATGGGTTTTCCTTTGTCAGTTATCTAGTCATTCTTATTATTTTTTCTAGTCATCTTATTATTTTTTCTTTATCTTGAGGTCTTGAAAATTTTACCATGATGTGTCTTGCTGTAATTTTCTTTCATTAAAATAGTTTGGTGTCCTTTTTGCGTCCTGTATGTCTATTTTTCTTTCTTCAGATTTGGGACATTCTCCTCCAATATTGTATTAAAAAGCCTTTCAGTTACTATGTCTTCTCTTCTCCTTCTGGGGTTCCAATTGCTTTTATATTTCCTTTCTTTAAGGTATCTGACCGATCTCTGATTTTTTTTCTTATGTCTTCTTACTTTGTTTTTCTTTCTTTGTCCTTTCTTTCTTTTTTTTTTTGAGACTAGGTCTTGCTATTTTTGCCCGTGGAACCACAGGCTCTCGTTGCCCGGGATACTACAGACTCAAGCAATCCCCAGCCTCAGCTTCCCAGGTAGCTGGGATTACAGGCACGCACCACCACACCCAGCTATTGTTTTTGGAACTAGGTCTCGCTACAGGCCCCAGGCAGGACTCAAACTGTGATCCCTAGCCCCAGCCGCTTAGGCTGAAGCTTACAAGAATAAGCCACCGTGCCCGGCTTTTTTGTCCTTTCTATTTCTGTATCCTCTAGTATACTGAGTCATTCTTCTATTTCTTCTAATCTGCTTTCATGGCTTTTCCCTGTATTTTTGAGCTACTCTATCGCTCCTCTTATTTTCTGTATCTCTTTCAGTTTCTTATTTAGGGCTTCAATCTCATTCTTCTGTTCGCCCATTACATTGTTCTTTTTGCCGCATTTTTTTATATTTTTCTACTTCTCTTAGCTCTTTGAATGAGTGGTTTCCCTTTTTTTACCATCTTGTCTCTTTGAGTGCTTTTATCATGTTGAGTAGGAATTCTTCATCTGACACAAAAAGGCATTTCTTCGATGTCATCCTTGTTGGTTAATGAAGATTGTTTATTCTTTGATGATGAATTGTTTCCCTTAGGGCTTGTTTGAGTTTTTGTATTTTTTTCTTTCTTACTGTGTATTCCCTTCAGGCTTGCTCTATCTATTGAGCAACTACTACTCTAGTATTGGTTGGCATGTTGAAGTCTACCAGGTTGTGGTTAATTCTGCCTTTGTGCCTGGATTATTTCTTGCTTCTGTTGGCTGTTTTGGGGGTTCAGTGCCTTTCCTTGTCTGTGTTGGTGCCACGCAGCCGTGCCAGCGCTTCTGGGCTGTGGGTTTTGCATTTTACTTTTTCTTCACACTGCAGTCTGGCTTTCTGGAAGCCGCTGGGCAGATAACCTGAGTCTTTGGGCGCCAGCCAGTTACAGTCCATTGGTTCTTATGTAAAAGCGAATGTCCCACCCTTACCTGCAGACCAGTTGCAAGGGAATGGAAGGTGGGTAGGAGCTGGGGGTAGACAGAGCCTAGCCCTGTTTTACTTTTGCAGATTCCCTAGAAATTTTTTTTGTTACAAAAGTAATATATAATACAGACTCATTACAATTAATTTAATATTACTTGAGTTTGAATCCAGGCACCAGTACCCCTTAGCTGTTTAACTTAGAGCAAATTATTTAACCTCTCTGTACTTCAGTTTTTTACTAGGAATTTATATTCCTATAAAGCAGGGATAATAATACCTGACTAATAAACTGTTAACAAGCTTAATGTAGAATAGGACCTAGTATATAATAAACACTTTGTTAGTTATTATTATTAAAATACTGAGGGAAATAGTATAAAGAGTTTAAATCATGTCATATTTAACTACCCTAAAATAGATATATTTTCTTCTAGTATTTTTTATGCTTAGTTGTATTTTTGTTACCGCTTTGTTTTTTCATTGCACATTGTAGACATTATTTTAATTTCTAGATATACTATTAAAAAGTTTTATAGTACCATTAATCATGCTACTGAAGGATTTTAGCCAGAAAATGACACAATCAGATTTGTGTTTACAGAGTTCTTACTACAACATGAAACTTAAAAATGAGTAAGCTTAGAAACAGGGAGATCAGTAGTATAAGCAAGATCTCAAGAAATGACTAGCAATAAGAACAGAGAGTAGGAGATAGGCTTTAGGAATACTTAAGGAGACTTGACTTACCTAAGTGCTAGATAAGGAAGCAGGGCAAATCTAGGATGATTCCAGGTTTGTCTTAAGTAGTTAAATGGAAAATCAGGTGTTCTTCTTGGAAAGCTAATGATTTTGGGTCAATTTTGAGGTTCCTGTAATAGATAATCAAGTGGAATTACCAAAAGATGTCAGAATTAGATCTATAGGTATAATCATTACATAGATTATGGTTGAAGCTATAAAAATAGCAATGTAAGCACATAAAGTGTGCATGTAGAGAGAATAAAAGGGTGCCAAGTACTGAAAGGTAAAAAAGCAGCATTTAAAAGCATTGTAGAGAGATTGAAGTAGAAGCTAGTATTTGACTTAGCAAATGAAGAGGAAGCAAGAAAATGAAGATAGTGGATGTAGCTCTGTTAAATAATAGGTGTGGATAGTAGCTTGAGGTGGAGGAAAAATTGAAGGGGAACTTTTTTTAGGCTAAAGGCATACTTATAAACTGAGTTGGAAAATATCTAGATTGAAAAGCCAAAGATTATAGGAAAAAGAATGGTTAATTGAGGAGTATCATCAATGAGGATGTTGAAATATATGGGGCAGAAAAGGTTTTAACAAATAGCTTTGTAAGAGACAAGCTATAAAACCCTGCCATTTGGAGGAAAGGTGGTTGGTATTGATATAATATAAATAAATTTATCATGGAAATGTTGACAATAAGAGACTTTGTGCCTGGTGGCCTGTTTTTCTCATTAAAAGAGCCAAAATCATTAAGAATGGTAAAGGCTACTAGCTAGATTAAGATGACAAGGATTATAATATCTTTTATGCAGAAGAAAAACTTATTGTCTAAGAATTGACTTGTTTTTGTTACCAGTTACTATAGCATCAGCAAAAATTTATTTCCGCTCATTAATTTTTCTACTTCAGATCCGAAACAGCAAAAAATTGGAAATCACTAACAGAGTCAGAACGTTCTAGAGGATCCCTAGAGTCTATTGCTGAACATGTTGGTATGTACCTAGAAAAAATAATTACACCGTGTCCATATAATCTTAAGAATTTATGCAATGCCTACAAAATTCTGCTTTTACAGCTTTTTGATTAAAAAATGAACTACCCCCCCACTGAGGAAACTTTTTTTAACTGGTGAATTTTTCTTTTCTTTTTTTTTTTAATTGAAATAACATTTCCTGATAACATTGTATAAGTTTCATGTGTGTTTCATTGAAAAGCAACGTGTGTATACTACATATTGTTTACCACTAAAAGCCTATTTCCATCCTTCACTATACAGTTGTCCCTGTTTTTTACCTGACTTGTTCACTTCCCTTCTGGTCTTACTAGTTGCTCTTACAGTCTAAAAGTTTATCTTTGTTTTGCTTAGTTTATTAGTTTGTTTTCTGTACATATGAATGAAAGCACAAGATATTTGTTTTTCTTCATTTGACTTATTTCACTAAGCATAAATACCTTTTAGTTCCATCCATGTTTTTGCAAATGACAAGGTTTTATCTTTTTATAGCTGAATAGTATTCCATTTTGTATATATGCCACATCAAAATCTTTATCCATTTTTTTTTGTCAATGGACACACAGGTTGTTTCTAACTCTTAGCTATTGTAAATATAACTGCAATAACCATTAGTTTGTTATGTTTCTTAAAATTAGCATTCTTTTTTCTAAGTAAATACCTTGAAGTGGGATCATGATTGTATGGGATTTGTATTTTTAATTTTTTGAATGTGTTCACACTGCTTTCCATAATGACTAAATCAATTTGCATTCCTACTAACAGTGTACAGTGTTCCCTCCTCTACACCTCTCCAAAACTTGTTGTTGCTTGTCTTTTGGATAATAATCATAAAAATTGATCTTATTTGAGATAATAGATTACTTAATATTCCAAGGTACTTTTAAATTTTAAAGTGATTTTTTAATCATATGTAAGTTATGGGGATCAGTTTATTGTCCCAAATTTATGGTAAAAGCTGAGATATATAGCTTTTAATCTAGAATGACTGAGCATGTCTTTGGTAACTATAAACTCTGTTAATCAGATTTTATGTTTGTTTTTATATATTTTAAGCCTCTACCATTTCTCAGGATGGTGGTTAGCTATTCTTTTTAGAGTTTAATTCAAGACAGATAAGAATTATTGAAAATAAACTATAATTCAATGAGGAAATAAAAATGAGGCATGAAAAAGTGTACCTAGTAACAATGACAAAGATTTAAATTTAAAAACTTTGAATATTTGGTCTTTAGCCTGTTAAATCAGAGTTATTTTCTTATTTTGCAGTTTTAGTCTTATAAGTACCATGTTTGCAGATATTGTTGATCTTTTTTTTTTTATACTAGTCTGAATCCCTAGGACAATTCACTCTTTTAGAAATACATTTATAGATCCATGTTTCTTCCTTCATTGATTTCCTATCAGAAGAACATATGTAATATCCATCACTCAATTCTGACTTGGAGATAATCATGCAAAACAATGTCCCCATAAAACTTAATCACTTTATTAACTAAATGACAAGAAATTATAGTGAACTTTGGATCTTCAGTCATATCAAATGTTCTACTTTTTGTTGGTATGTTCTCTCAGAGGAAAAACTATGTGGTAACCAGAACAGATCATATGTATAACCAGAGTTTATTCTCATTAAGATTTGATTTTTATTTAAACTTTGTTTCCAGAAATGCAAAAATTATGTATAAATAATTTTGATGTGATTTTTTTTTCCCCTTTAAGATGCTGCATTGGCAGGTTCTGAGAGATCAGTATCAGAAAAGTCCTTGTCTCCATATGCAAAGAGAGTGATTGAATTGGACAGTCGAACAGAAGAGCATTTTCAAACTTCATCTCCAAATCTCAGACCATTAAGGATAATCAGAGCAGAATCTGGAGATAATCTAGAAAATGTACCTTCATTACCACTTCTTAAAGAATTAAATGTCCCAAATAGAATTCTCAATGCGTCAGATGCCAATGTTGAATCCAATCAGAAATCAGAAATACAAGATGCAAAATTGGAGGAGAGTGTAATTGAAGGTGCCTATTCTAAACAATCTAGAAAGTCTGATGTCTTACTGAAACTGGACCTGGAACAGGGAGATTCATCTGAAATTTTTTCAAAAAGTCTTTCTTTAGAGTCTGTAAATGTTCAGAAAGACTTAGTTAAGTTAACCATTGAAACTCTTCATAAAAATGAGTTCTTGAAAGAGAAACAGTTGAGTCAAGACTTGGATCATAGTCTGAACATTCATTCAGAAAAAGACATTCATGAACTAAAGAACATAAAAGAAAAGGACTCATTTCTGTCAGAACATCTTTTTTCTCCTAAAGAGATATCATACTCTGAAGATTTTGAAGGGTCTTCTCTCAAGAAAGAAATTTCAGCTGAACTGTACAAAAATGACCTTGAGATGTCATCTTTGTTATCACCAAGGAAAGACTCTCACTCTTGCAGAGATAAGTCACAGGAAACAAGGAGCTTTAGTAGCAGAGCAACTACCTTTGGTAGTGATGATGAGATCAGTGAGTGCCTCAGTGAGAAAAGCCTTTCTGTTTGTAACAGTGTTCATTCTGAAAGGCTACTAGAACTCAAGTCCCCTACTGAGCTGATGAAAAGTAAGGAGCGCAGTGATGTAGAGCATGAACAAAGAATTATTGAATCACCCTCCTTGACTTCAGTTTCGGTTGCAGATGAGTTGCTTGGTTTCCACCTTGGTGATAGGGTGTTGATTGGCAATGTTCAACCAGGAACTCTTCGATTCAAAGGTGTGACTAGTTTTGCTAAAGGATTTTGGGCTGGAGTGGAGTTGGATAAACCTGAAGGAAATAACAATGGAACATATGACGGCATTGTATACTTTGTGTGCAAAGAGAAGCATGGTATTTTTGCTCCTCCTCAAAAAATATCTCACATTCCAGAAAACTTTGATGACTATGTAGACATAAATGACAATGAAGACTCTTACTCAGATGAACACTATCAATACTGTAATCAAGAACAAAAAAATAAAGAAGGTCCCAAGTTTGATAAAGAAAAGAATGTAACTGAATATTTTCATGAGAAATCTCAACCTAGTATGCATGATAGAGAAGCATCAGTTGATGGAAACCTTAAAATAGAAACAGACAAGGTGCAGGAAATTTCTGGTGTACTTGAAGCTCATGTTCACCAGCAGTCTTCAGTGGACTCACTGATTTCTTCAAAGGAAAACAAAGACCTTGTTTCTGGTGCCACACAAAAGGTTTCTATTGTGGTAGATGATGCTTTAGATGATACCTTTTCTGAAGAATTGAAGAAGCAACAGCAATTAACAGAAAAGGAAGAGAACCTGTATCCTGATATTTCAGTAAAACTTTCTACCCCACTTCTGGACCTTTTAACCAGAGAAAAGAACCAGTTGGAAGCCCAGCTAAAGTCATCATTAAGTGAGGAAAAAAAGTCAAAACAGCAACTGGAAACTGTCAGCTTACTGACAGATAATTTACTAAATGTCTTTGTAAATGACACAGTCCATCAACTACAACAAATCAAAAAAGCTCGGAATGAGAAAATCGAGCTTAGCAATCAAGAACTTCTCGATGATAATAAAAAGAAAGTACCATCCCAAGACCTGTCCCTAAATTGTGAACAATCACCAAGTGTTCTAGGTTGCTTCTTAGGATCTGAATTGGAAGATGAAAAAGAAGAGATGTCCTCACCAGATATGTGTCCCAGACCTGTAAGTATTTTGTCTAGAAAGCATGTAATTTAACCCCTAGTAGTAGACCTTAATTCTGTAACTCCTAATAGTTCCTCCTCCTCTCCCTGAAGAATTAGATTAAAAAAAAAAAAATCACTGTAGTTTTTAAAACCTTTATTGCTATTTTTGTCTATCTTTTAGAGGACAAGTATAATTGTCCTCTGTTATGTCATGAGTCGTCACTGTGGGGTTGTCACAAACACTGGCAGGTTAGTGTTGGTTTCATAACCACTGACTACTATCCACAGTTTAGATTCTCTTTCACTGAAGAAACTTATCACATGGAGCTTCCCAGTGGTTCTCAACCCATTCTTTTTTGTATATGAAATTACCTGCCCACCTAATTACTCAGAAATAGTTGGCCTGCAGAGATTACCAGTGGTGATGTCGACTCTGATAAAACTGAAATATGTCTGCTGTGGCATATATTCAGACCATCAGCTTATTTAGGTTGTCCATGGATAATTGAACAAAAATAATGATTTTGAGTAATTTGAACCAGATAGTCACCAAAGGTGAGAAATTTCATATCCCAATTCCTATTCCAGAGATAAGACACTATTTCAGAATCAGAATAATAATAGTACAAAAAGAAAAAACTAATCAATAAGCTTAAGTTGTAAAACTTACTGTATAAGCAGAATTTAGGAGAACAGGATAGCTTTGTTTCTTAAATGGTCCGTTAGTAGTCACCTTATTGTGTTTGTTTTGCTTACCTATAGTGAAATTGTTTTCTTTAAAAAAAAATTTAAGTCATCAGAGGTCTCTAATGGTGTTCTATTTGAATGGTTTTTTTTCTGTAGGAGAGTCCAGTATTTGGTGCCAGTGGGCAAGAAGAGCTTGCTAAGAGACTTGCAGAACTTGAGATCAACCGAGAACTCCTAAGTGTATTAGGAGATGATCAAGACTGGTTCGATGAAGACTTTGGTTTGAGCTCTTCTCACAAGATCCAAAAAAATAAAGCAGAAGAAACAATTGTACCTCTAATGGCAGAACCTAAACGAGTTCCCCAAAAACCATGTGAAACATTATTAGCAGTCCCACATACTGCAGAAGAAGTAGAAACACTTGTACATAATGCAGCAGAAGAACTTTGGAAGTGGAAGGAATTAGGTCATGATCTTCATAGCATCAGTATCCCTACAAACGTAGCTGGCTGCGCCAGTAAAGGTCTAGATATAGAGAGTACTAGCAAGAGAGTTTATAAACAGGTATGTAACATGGAAGGCTGGTTCTGGTTTTTAAACTTCTCTCTGTTGTCTAAAATTTGGATTCTTAGCCACTTCATTTTGTTTCATTTTCCCTTTATCAAGGCGGTTTTTGATTTAACAAAAGAGATTTTTGAGGAAATATTTGCTGAGGATCCCAACGTGAATCAACCTATCTGGATGAAGCCATGTAGAATCACCTCTAGTTATTTCCGAAGAGTGAAAAATCCAAACAATCTTGATGAAATAAAGGTAAGCTACAAAGTATATAAAGTACCTCCTTTTTAAACTTGCTATTCACTTAATGCAAATTTATAAAAACCTTTATAAAAGCCTTCATTATTATTCACCTTCCAGTCTTTTCCTATATATGCAATTTATAAAATTAGGAAAAAATGGGAAACAAATTATTGCCACTGAAGAATTTTAAGTGCATTTTTATAATTTTGATACATAGAATATGCAAGAAATATATTTGAAATTCTTGACTTCAGAGATTTCAAAATGTTTTTGAAATATGGTGAATAGTAATGTAATATATAAAAAATATTCTTTGTTATCTAAGAAGTGCCTAGAAAGATTAAGTGTCCTGAAACTACAAGATTCCCAACAAATCAACCTCATTTATTTTTTTTAATAATTTAATTTTTTTTAATTGTGTGTGTATGTATGTATTTTACATCATTGTCTACCCCGAGGTTCTCCCACCACCCATGAATCATCTTAATCTCTTGTACCCTATGCACCCCCGATTTGTCCCTCCTTCCTCTCT
>PVHY01007332.1:0-53924 GCA_004024945.1 Uropsilus gracilis
GAGGGAGGGAGGGAGGGAGGGAGGGAGGGAGGGAGGGAAAGAAAGAAAGACATGTGCAATCAACTAAAAAATAATTAAAAAGCAAGCTATTTTAAATTTAAAAAGGGGGGTGCAATTTCTGTCTCTTGGCTTGTATGAGTGGCCAACTTCATGATTCTGCCCCCTGGAAATTGCCTGGAATTTTCACCCTTCATAGACTATAGTCCAGGAAACAGGTTAAAATTGACTGGAGAGTTGGGTGAAGGCTTCTTTAGGGAAGGGGTATTCACTGAGGCATTAGGAGATGAAATAGTACCTTCCCATTCCTTTAGTAATGTCATCAATTGTCTACTGGCTTCAACTCTCTCTACCCTAATATATCTCCTGATGGGCAAAGGAATCTTTTTTCAAAGCAAATCAAGCCATATCATTTTCTGCTTAAAACACTTTAATGGTTTCTTGTGGGATACAGCTATACCATGAAAGCTTTTTGGGATGGGATAAGTCTTTTGCGAAATACCAAAATTACATATCTTCCATTATCTGAGGTTTTTAACTATCATGCCTTAAAGACAGATCCATTTTGAACAGTTGCTTTCTCAAACTATATACTACCTCTTGGAGATTCTACATTTTCCTAGCTCAAAGTCACAGCTGCAGTTATATTAAATTATTTGTCCTTTTCTAGACCTAGTATCCCCTTCCCATTTATTTATGCTATTGCCTTGGTTTGGATGGAATATTCTTCCTGATCAATTACTTTTAATCAATCATTTCAGGCATCACTCCTGATAGGAAGTCTTACCTGAACTCCCTGGGACAGATTCCCTGCCAGGATCCCATGCCCATCCTTATCATCATACTTAATGGTGCTCTTCTCCAATACCCAACATACTGTATTGTAAGTGCCATTAAAGTCAAATGATAGAAAGGGAGGGGCCAGTGTACTTGAGTCAAAGAATATAGCACGAGCAAGCAAAAATAAGGATCTGTATGCAAGACAGGTCAGTGATTAGGGTTCAGTTTGTGAATCAATACCATTCAGAAAGTTTAGGGATGGTTATACTTTTAGAGGTCTTCATAGTTGAGATAATCCCATCTGGCAAATGCAGAATTTGAGACAACCTCTCCCAAAGTACCTGGTTAGTCACTGAGAAGGTAGACTCTTAGTGACTCTATATAGTTTTCTACTCCATGTTGAATAGAGGGTAAATTGAAATTGAGTGTACTTGTACTCCTTTATGTTTTCATAAAGGACCTTCTAATCTCCTGGCATCTCCTGGATGAGAAGTAAGGTGACCAAGACTCTAATTTATTCACTTAACCTGAGTGGTGATAGTGCATTGGTCCTTCACTGGGGAGGGTGTCAGAAAGAACCCAGTCTACCATTCCTGCAAGGGTTCTGAAATCCCTCCATGCTCCAGATAAGAACTTTATCCAAATCATGCCTGATACAAAGATTCAGATTGAGAGCTGGAAGTCATTTAGCCAATAAAGTAGCAAATCCACATAGCCTCACCAGAAAGTCATAGGAGTAGAATCTCTAGGGCGAAGAAATCTCAACAGAGTTCAAGCTCCTTTTTTTAACACTGAACTTCAGACAGCAAGGAACCTGCTTTGGGTCATACAATGAGAGTGGCAGTGAATTTAGAACTAAGGATTTCAACACCCTACATATTGGTGTTCAGTAAACATCAGCTGGGTCATTAAGCCGGAATCAATCCTCTAAAGTGGTAAAGAGAAAGATCATGAGTTTTGAATTCAGGCTAGATGGGCAAGCTACAGTCTTCTTCACTATAAAATAGGGTTAATAACTAGCTCACAGGACTGTCAGTGAGAATTAAATGAGATATCCTAACTAAACCTCACAGCCCAAAGCTTGGTATGGGAAAGACACTTAAGAAATGGTACCAGCTCTCAATGATAAGAACAAAGATGCTGGAATTAGATTATCCCCACAACTTACATGTGATGCTGGAAGGTTTCTTTGCCTGTTTCCTCATTTGAAGGATGAGAATATTAATGAAGATGAAAAGAATCAAAGCACAAAGAACATTAAGAGCAGCATCTGGTACAAGGAGATGAGCGTGATGTGTTAGCTCTAATAATTTTATTTTATCCCTTACACTGGCCCTAAGCACAGCAATTAATTTAAGACTATACCACAAGTACCTGGAGAAGCATGTCAGAAAGAGGGAAAAAAACAAACAAACAAACCATACATCCCAAGCTCTATATTCACAAAAAGAGAACAAGGGGTGCAGCTTCTAAAAACAGTTCAGGAAAGCTATGAAGTCTTACCCACAAACTTGTCATTTAAGTTGTTATACCTGTCTTTTCTGCTCACATTATTCCTCAATATCTGTTTGTGGTATGTGAATTATCTCTCTCCAGTGGACAGAGATCCTGTTTACACTCTACCTCAGGTATAAGGTTGGGCCCTAGGGAAGTGCTGAGTTGATGGGAGAGAGAGACAAAGTATAAAGAAAAGGAACCATGGATGCCCCCAACTCCCTCCCCTCAAAAAAGAATGCGAAACAAAGCAATTGCCAAGATAAATCACTTTTATCTCTATAGGAAAGGGAGGATCTAAAAAAAAAATAAATTACATCAGTAACACAACATAAGAAAA
Organism: Uropsilus gracilis; assembly: GCA_004024945.1. Lineage (NCBI taxonomy): Eukaryota > Metazoa > Chordata > Mammalia > Eulipotyphla > Talpidae > Uropsilus > Uropsilus gracilis. The sequence goes on from PVHY01007332.1 coordinate 2,612, forward strand.
AAAAACGAGAAAAACCAGCAGAGAAGTCTGTATGATGCTATTCTAACCTGTTTATAAAAAGGCCCTGCATCAGAAATTCACAATCCTACCTACTTCTAAAAATATATTTAGACATGTACAGAAGCGGTGGGCTTGCTTTAAATTGTTTGCTTTTTTTGTAAAAATATATTAAGGGTGAATACAAATCCTCTCTCCCTGCCCCCTATCCAACCCCCAGTTTAGCACTGGGGATTAGAGACCAGAGGTAACTCACCATGTTTTGAACTTTAGTTACTACTATTCCCAACCCCTCCCCAACTCACTTCACTTAGAACCTGAAACAAGGGGGGGGGGGGAGAGCACACTAGTCTCTTTGGAAAAGCATAACTCTGAGGGTAAACTTACTTTTCAAAAGGCTCTAAGAGCCCAACTAAATGAAACCCAGTCAAATGGAGGTTGGGTTTCACCTCCACAGAAACTTCTAAGAAAGAAACAGAGGAAAGGGCTGGAACCAGGGGGATCTGCTAGCAATTAGCTGCCTTTGAAAGATCAATGAGGGGTGGTGTTAATGGGAAGAAGGGCTGGGGTCCTGGTCTTGATGACAGCAGTCAAAACCTAGTCAGGCAGCTGCCTACACAGGAACACAGGTTATTCTCCTCTCTGCCTCCTCAATCCCCCCTGCTGCCTTGAAATCCCCAAGAAAAGCAAAGCTGGGTAGAAACAGAGGGGAGTGGAGACTTCATGTGTTAGGAGGGAGGTAGTCAGGCTTTTTGCCTTTGGTGTGACTAGATGGAGGACTGCTTGGCCCCTGGGGTCCCCAAGATAGAAAAAACAAAAGGGGTTAAGGGACCCCGTGATTACAAGAAAGGATAGTAAAGGTGGGGCTGTGGAGAAAAGAAAAATAAACTATAGACAACAAAACGACAAAGGAAGCCTCACATATTCTCTGGGGCCTGCATTGTAGCTGTTAAGTTCCCAGAAGAACTGTGCAAACTGGGATAAAGTTGCAGTGGGAAATAGAAGGCCAGGATGCACGCTACTTGGGCAGTGCCAAAATGGAGTGGAAGATGTATTCTCCATCCACTCTAGGTTGCCAAGGAGGCAAGACCAACAGAGGTGAAGAGGGAGGTGAAGCGGAGGTAGAGAGGGGTGGACACAGTCTCAACAATAGAGGGGAAGGGGAGATCAGATGATCTGCTCCTTTGCAGATGGGTGTCTCCTCTCCTAGGCTCAGGTTCCAGGGTGGCCCATCTGCACTCTACTGGAGTACTGACCTGACCAGGAGTGCAAAGGCCTAGGAGTAACTATGTGAATTCCGAGGTCTTCTTCAGATGGGGAAAGAAGCAGGGAGGCTCCCTGTGTAGAACCCAGGGGTGAGATGTCCTGGCATATCCTCTTCACAAAGTCCAAGCTATGTTCTGTGGTACAGGTGAAGGGAGCAGGCCATAGGAATATGATTATCTGCTTCAATGACAGGTGCTTTCAGGCTTCTAGGAGACGGTTTTTCACCTGCTGGGGCCCAGCCACAGCCACGTGGATAATATTCTGTAGGACCACAAGATCCAGGCTAATTCTGGGAGCTCATTCTGGAATTTGGGCATCATCTGTAGTCACCCCAAAGTAGCTTCCTGCAGTGTGCTACAGAGTTAAATCAAGGACTTTGGGCCTCTGTCCTCTCATCACCTTTACAAGTGACAGGACTCTCCCTTCTTCCCAAAGGACGAGTGAAGTCAACCCATGGCCATTCTAGGCTGCTGGAAATGGCCCACAGTAGGGAAGTAAGGGGACTTTGGGCCCTCCTCTTTACTTTCATGAAGCATTTGGCAAGAAAGGGCAGAGGGCAGACTCTTCTCCCAGGGATTAGTCAGGGATGTCTGAAGATGGGTCACAATCACTGAAGGGAGGAAGAGGAAAGAATGAGCAAAGGTGGGCAGGCCTCTAGAGACAGGACTGGAGCTGTGGAAAGTACTGAGCAATGGGTCCACTTCATAATTAGAGAAGTACTCAGGAACCCAGGCTCTCATGCCTCTCCTTTCTCTACATGGGGACAAAAGTAAAGGGCAAACAAGGCCAGTGAAAAGAACATGAGTTGGAGCAGCAGCAAAAAGGGGTCTACTCTGCTAGAAACTTCTCCCATTTACCTGCTACTCAGAGGTATGGAGAAGGAAGGCAGGATGCTGTAGTGGAAGTGGGGAAGGGAGTTGGTAAAGGGTCTGTGGGGAGTCCATGCCTTTGGTCAGTTCCAAGAAAGCAGGACAATGCGCCTCAGCACCTTTTCCGGGGCAGACAGGATCCAGGAGTGCCCCGAGAATTGACAATGAGAAGGCAGTGGGGATGAAGAGGTGAGGGCAGCACATTAGGAGGTTTACAGAAGGAGTTTGCCATTTCTGTGGATTTTTAGGATACGGCCGAGTCTCTGCTTTGCTGTGGCCAGGCCTTTTTTGGGACGCTTTCCTGTGGGGGAATGGAGAAGTAAGCAAAGGCTATGGCAAAGGCTCCAACAGTAACTCCAGCACCAACTGTCCTCAGCCTCCCACACTCCCCCATTTTTCTCCCTAGAGTCTCCCCCTCCTTACACTAAACTCCAGGCCCATCTTGAGCAAGAAACCCTTCTTAACTGTTCCATGCAATACCACATGCTTTGGCTCTTCCTCCTACAACCTCTTGCAGCAGCTGGTTATAGTCTGTCTGATTACTTTTCCTCACTAACTTCTTTGGTCCCAAAATTCTGAAGGAGCTGATTTTGCTTCTCCACTTTGTCTTAGTATGACCACCAGAAATGGCCAAGTGCCTGGTTATTGATTATAATTCAGTACCCCTGAAGATGCCATCCCTAGACCTTATTTCATTCGAAATCCCCATCTTCATCAACCAATGTTACAACAATATTACTATTGTTGAGCTACATACTCTAGAGGCTGGGCTGGGAATGTCAGAGTAAGAAAAAGGAGGATTTGAGTCCTTCTGCCCTGACTCTTCCTCTCTCCCCACATCACATCACTTCTCAGGTCCCATGTGACCTCTTCTACATTTGGTCAATTTATTCCCTCCCTCTTTGGGCCCTTTCCAGAGTCCTAGTCTTGCCTCACTGCAGCTTGAACCTGTATATGCCACTATCCTTGGACTTCCCACCAACAGCCTACCCTCCAATCTGGCCACCTGAAGGAGCTTTCTAAACCCACATCTGAGCTTGTCTGTGATTAATACCAGTCAGTGTCTCTTTATGGCCAATGAGATAAAATCCAAGTACCTCAGGCTGGCCATCATTGTCCCATACAAATGTACTCATTTACCAGAGTGCTCAGGGTTTGCAGCTGGTGGAACCCAAGATCTTACTCAACTCTATAACCATATGGCAGCCATACCTTGTCCTGCTTGATTGCTCTGGGATCCAACTGAAGGGCGACGCTGGGTCAAGAAGACACCGGGCGCCATGGGTGTGGTGCTGCGATTTGCCTGGGCCATACCAAAGGCATTGGGGCGAGCAGTATACTCATGGTCAGCAAGACTTCCAGAAAGGGCTTCTTGTTTAGGCTCAGAAGGAGGCAGGGATAAGGAGGAGGTGAGAAGTTGGGGTATAGCAGCCAGTGTTGGGGCAGGTGCTGCCATGCTGAGATTGGACTCCTGAGGGCGAGGCTGTTCTACCTCCTTCAACAATGGCTTCTTCTTGGTATATTTCTTCTTTTGGGCTTTCTGCAACTCCTGAAACACAGCCAAGTGGGAGGGGGAGAATTTAGGAGTAGAGAACAGCAATTTTCCAGAAAGGAAACTGGACAGTGGTCAATGTGATTCTACAACCCACCCACCCCAAGTCTAGCCTGAATGTATATACACACAATACAAAACCTTAGGTTTTCCAGTACTTAAGGTAATTTCTTTGGTACCATCCATCACCCCACTAATCAGTACAGTTGCAAGAGAATTAAATGAATTCAGAGACTCGGGTTTTGGTCTTAGTATTGCCACTTACAAGGAGTACCATGGGCACTTATAATAAGAGCTATATCTATGCCAGCAACTGAGGCACTTTATATATTTATCTCATTTAATACTGAGATCATCCCTGAGAAGTAAAATCCCACAGTGTACAGATAAGAAAACTGAGGTACAGGGATAAGAAAGTTATAAGCCCAAAGCCTCACATCTAAAGAGTCACTGAGTTCAGAATTTAACAGGTCTACCTGACCACCCAGTCTGCACATTTCTCAAAATGAGATATCTTAGAGTGAGAGTAGAAGCTTGGAATGTGATAAACTTGGGTTCAAATCCTGGCTTCTGCTCCCTAAATTGGATTACCTCAGTCAAATTACTAATCTTTCTGAATCTCAATTGCCTCACATGTGAAATGGCCAAAATAATATGTTTTTCAAGGTTGTTAGAAAGATTAGGTAATAATGTTATGATATATAGCACAGTCCAACAAGCAGCAAATTTTTCTTTCTTCATCCATTTTATAGTTTCTCTTTCTCTTGCTGGTATTTTTCGTTTAATAGAGGATTTGACAAACCTTCAGATCATAAAGCCAAAAATTTGGATGGGAAGGATAAATAAGAAGTTCTGTCACTTCTCCCAGCATCTTGGATTTCATCCTTTCAATGCTCTATGGATCTACTATCCACTGTGTAGTGGGTACCTGTATAGTGGGCATCTGGAGCCCTGAGAACTTGAAAAGGTGGTGCTGAGAGCATGTGAATGATTGAATTCACCTTCTGAATTGCTATAAAGTCACACAGATCAACTCAGTGATTATAATTCTTTGCCTTCTCATGGCAACACGGGCCTACTCCTGTCTTCGGAAGATCTGACAGGCTGTGGCTACAAAGGAGTTTCTGGGGAGGAGAATAATAATATTAATAATATATGCCAGACACTGTTCTATAATACAAGTCATTTAATTAATAGTCATAAGAAGTATGAGAAGAATTATAATCCCACATTTCGGAGAAGAAACTGTGACAGTGAGAGATTAAAATTTTTTCCAGTTATAGGACTGATAAGTGGCCAAGCTGGAATTCAGACACAAGTCATCTGACTTCAAAATGTCTTTTCTCAGTCACACTACTATTCCACCCATACTGGGAACTATAGTTCTGCTCCCAATTCTGGATTTTTGTCATTTGAATCTAGAAGTTATCAATCTAGAAATTATCCCTTCAAAACTAAATCACTAAGTCAATTTTTTTCTACCTTTGTTGCCATCTTCCTCTGTATATAATTTATCCAGATTCCCCCATAGAAGACTAGACTGTCTTCTGACAGGGCCACCTTCACCTTGCCAATTCCCATGTTTAAGAAACTATTAGCATGTCTTCACCCAAGGTGAAACCCCCTGATCTGACATTCATAGTTTTCCAGAGTCTGGCCACTTACAGCTAGTCAATCCATAATGATGATGAAGAAATGCTAACATATCTGTAGTACTTACTCTGGCAAGTGCTGCTCTCAAAGCTTTTACATATATAACTTCATCTAATCCTCAGACAAAGTCTACAAGGAAACTAAGTCACAAAGAAATTAAGTAACTTGCTCAAATGGTAGACCAAGGTTTAAAATTCAGTTCAGCTGGACCCCAAATCCATTTTTTCAATCTCTGTATTTCTTACCCCAACGTGAAGACTCCAATCCAGAAAGATCTGCTCATTCAACTACTACAATGAGTACATTCATTCACTTACTCATTCAACACTGACTAAACACTTGCTTAACAGAATGGGGAATACCAAGTTAAGTTAGATATATCCCCACTCTTTTGCATTTTAATAAGGCACACAGAAAAATACACTTATAAGTACCAGGAGAGAATGTTATGGAAGCATAAAAGACCATGAAATCAACTGATGGTGGGTAATGTGAAGGAATGAGAAGGAATAATTCTCAAGGGGCAGAGGGAGCAGCCTGTGTGAAGGCAAAAGGTATCAGGTAATCTGATACACTGAGTAAACTACAAGTACTGCAGTATGATAGAATGGGGTTGGTGTAAAGAGGATGTATGAGGGGCTAGAAGGAAGTCAGGGAGGAAAGGTGATCAAAGGCCAAATCAGGAAGGTCTTGTGTGTGGCAGCAAGGAGTTTCCTACTCCTGGAATACTTCCCTGTCCCCTCCAAGAACTTAGCCCTCAAAAACCTTCCCTGATTTCAAAAAACTCTTCTTTGAGGTCACCCCCAATCACCCCAAATAAAAGTGAACTCTTTAGAAGGCACTAAGAGTATTTTCACAACTTTAATTAATTTATCAGTGTATTAAGTAGAAACCCCCCTCTTTCAAATTACATTTTACATGGCACTAGGCTATACATAATGGAAATGAGTCCTGGTCAAAGAAGGGCTTTTTGGCCTGCTTAAGTCTCTTCTGGCTCCCAGCAATAGCCTCAAAGAATTCTATATAATTCCAGAGCTCCAAAGAACATTTAATAATTAAAAACATCATTCTATTACATTTTATTTGAATAAGATGCAATTACTTAATTATATAAACATTAAACTATTTCAGTTTTTTAATAGCAAGTAACATTAAATATGAAGTTAGAGGATATGAGTTTGAATCTTGTCTCCTCCATTTACTGGCTGTATTATCCTGGACTAGTCACTTAAAGAGAGCCTCATTTTCTTCACCTGTAAAATGATGAAAATATAACCTATTGAATAGGGCTATTGGGCATATTACATGAGACATTGTACATGGAAGTACCTAACATAAAGCATATATTCAACAAATGCTTGGAAATATAGAAGTGCCATGAGAACCAAAAGGGATATTGACAAGGACTAAACCAAAAGATTCATGTTCAACTGCTCCCAACATTGCTGAGTACATTTAACAGACCAAAGTATTTTGCAAATTTTAATTTGCTAGGAGGTGACCTTAAATCTACTGAGGTCATCCTTCAGGACAAAAATTATTGCCAGTTTTCTTGGGAAGCAGGGGATAAAGATCAAGGCAAAACTATTTGGTATAAGGAACAAGAAAAGCCTCTTCACAAAAAACAAATTCTGATACTGCTAGGTTACTGAGAACTTGAGTGTACTCAGCTGAGTCACCTCATCAGGGTTTCATAAGAAGGCCAATGTTCTCACTCAAGGACAAATCTGTTCCATCCCATCTGAGAATTTTTTACATACCCAGAAAGGCAAGTGATATAACCAAGGGTCTTTTTCTGGCCCACTTTTCTACTGTCATATCAACTACATGACATATAGAACTATCTTATCATTGAATTAGAATGCATATAGGAAGGGGACACTGGGATACTACAGTAAACAAAGGATACCCATTCTCCAACAAGACAATAGTAGGATCCTGTTAGCTTAAATGTTCAAAGCTCTTAAGAAACTGGGGTCAGTAGCAAGGTCATTACCTGGATGTTAGCACCTACCTGTTGGGCCAGCTTTGCAGCTGCTGCAGCTAACCCTGTCTCAATGGAAGCTACGCGGGTCCCCTCACGCACAGGACGGTCCTGCTTTGGTAGAGTTGGGGTCACACGAGCTATAGAGGAAACAGGATAAAGTCATTTATCTCAATGCTAATCACATTCACACCTCTGAGCTTCTTCAAGTTGGTTTCATTGGTCTTCCTGACATTTTATAAAGCTCGACTTCTGTTGCTCATCATGTAAGAAGCTAATTCACAAATTCTCCAGGTACACAAAACACACAATGATTAAAGGATAAACGCTAACCTCCCTGAACTGACATTTTAGACAGTCCATGCTCAATTTCTGGCCTACTGACCTCCCCAACATAATTTCCATACCATAATCTCAGCTTCTCTAAGCAGAGTTCTTTCCTTATTACACTTCCACAATCTCGTTTCTCCCTGTGTCTTCATTTTCACCAGTCACACTGCCTGGACTACTTTCTTTTGTTCACCTATTCAAAACCTGCCTATCATTCAAAGGCAAACTGAGGCCCATACTTTTGCATGGCTCCCTTTGGGGAGCTGAGCCACCCATCTCCCTGGGAGCCCTACCCACCCACGCAGCCCTTTTGGACTCAGGGGGACTGCCGGGTATGTGGGCCAATGAGGGGGGGTTTGGGAGGGGTTAGGCGTGTTGGGGAGGAGTTAGGCGGGTTGGGAGGACTCACCCCCTCTGGTCTCCAAATCCAGTCAATCCTCCCCCAGAAACAACTAAATCAACAATTCAGCAGCAGATACATAAGAAGATGGACATGAGGAGAAAGAAGTAAAGCACAGAACAAAGGAACATTTCAGATCCATGGGACCCAGGACTGTGAGACTAACTATAGAGATGAACTATCTCAGAAATACAACCTCCAAAGTCTCCACAGATGGGGATAGAATTTCTAGTTCAGAGATGCCTTCAGTACAAGCTTGGCACCCTCCCATTCCATGTGGAGAGGAAGGCCACAGAGACAGGTAGCGGCCCCAAGACAAACTGGACCAATCATCTGCCAGTGCCTATCCTGACCAAGAAATTTTTTATACGAATATGGTCTGGGAGAAATGCTCTCAATGCCAGGACCAGAATCAGAAAGCAAAGAAGCAAAATGTGACAGAAACTGGGTTGGAACAGATGATAAGAAGAAGGAGGCACTGAAAGGATGTAAACATGTATGAACTGGCTGCCCGCAATGAAAGATACACCTAGAAAACTAAGCACAAGCCACTGTGTCCCAGGAAACTATGTCTATACCTGGCAAAAGAACATTGGTCCAGGAAAGAAAAAGAAGAATCTACAGGATTAAAAACTGACTTAATAACTGGCAGTGAACGAAGAGATGCAGTAGCCAGAGATGGGGACAAGGGGAAAGGAAGGGGGGGGGAAGAACATCCAAATGGGGATAAAATAAAAAAGAAATGCAAACAAATCTTAAGAAATAAAATTATATATATATATATATATATATATATATATATATATATATATATATATTTAAAGAAAAGACAAAGGCAAGCTGAAATCAACCTTTTATGAAAACTCTCTAGGAGAATGGAGGCCCAACTATCCCAGACTTCAAGTTATACTTAAATAATAATTAAAACAGCATGGTACTGGTACAACAGCAGACAACCAGACCAATGGCACAGAGTTGAGTGCTTGGAAACAAAACCACACATATATAGTCAACTATCTTTAACAAAGGAGGGAAAAACTTACATTGGAACAAAGATAGCCTCTTCAACAAATTGTGCTGGGAAACCTGCAAAAAAAATCGACCAAGACAACATCCTCACACCTTGTACAAAAACCAACTCAAAAGGATAAAAGACTTAAATGTCAGACCTGAAACCATAACATACATAGAAAAAAAAAACCTGAGGAAAACCCTCCATGAAGTACAATTCAGAAATCCCTTTCTGGAAAAATCTACAGATGCCAAAAAAATGAAGGAAAACATAAACAGATGGGACTACATCAAACTCAAAAGCTTCTGTACAGCAAAAGAGGCAACAGAAAAAACAAAAAGCCCAACTGAATGGGAAAAAATTTTTGCCCTCCACAAGAGTGATAAGGGTTTAATAACAAAGATCCACAAGGAACTCACACAATTAAACAAAAGCAAAACAAGAAGCCCAATCATAAAATGGGGTGAAGAACTAAAAAGAAACTTCTCCAAAGAGGAAATACAAATGGCCAACAGGCACATGAAGAACTGCTCAACGTCACTAGCAATAAGGGAAATGCAAATCAAAACCACAATGAGATACCACCTTTCACCAGTAAGAATGGCCCATATCCATAAAGCGGGCAACAATAGGTGCTGGTGAGGATGTGGAGAGAAGGGGACACTCTTACGCTGCTTGTGGGAATGTAAACTGGTCCAACCTCTATGGAAAGCTGTATGGAGGGCCCTCAAATTAATGAAAATGGAACTACCATTTGACCCAGCAATTGCTCTCTTGGGAATCTACCCTAAGGAGACCTCAATGCTTGTACAAAGGGACACCTGTGCTCAGATGTTTTTTGCAGCACTATTTATAATTGCAAGGACATGGAAGCAACCGAAATGTCCCAAAATAGATGACTGGATGAAAAAGATGTGGTATATATACACAATGGAATATTACTCAACAATTAAAAATGAGAAATTGGATGATTTTATGATAACATGGATGGACTTAGAAGAAATAGTATTAGCAGAAACAAGTCAAAAAGAAAAAGACAGAAACCAAATGGTTTCACTATTATATGGGACATGGGAAAGATAAACAAAGAGCTATGAATAAAAGTCAAAACAAGCCAACAACCAAATTACACAACTCGGGGGAGGGGAGGAGGTGGGTGGGACAGGGTGGGAACACCAGGGAGGGGGGGGTGAACCCCAGAGATCACAAAGATATGAAATTTATATATAAATAAACTACTTAATATTACAAAAAAAAAAGAAAACTCACTAGGATCTTTCTGGTTCTTATTAACCTCTCCTTCCCCTGAACTTACATGTATTTAATACATAGCACATAGCATCTTGTCTTCCTAATGTTGAAGTATGTTATTTTGTCTACCAGTCAAACTACAAGCTCCTAAAGAAGATTTTCTTTTATGAACCTTTTAACGATCTTGAACCAAAAAACAGTTTCCATAGGAAGTATATTTCCAGATAATTGAACTGTCCCAGATGATGAGGGTATGCTCTTCTCTACAGAAGAATGTTAATACATATAGAAGGGATACGAGAATTAGAAAATCACAAGTTTGAGAGGCCTAGTGAAACAATTCTAGGGAACTGGATATTCATATAGTACCAAAGTATTACCTTACAGGTTATTTGCTAGTTGCAAAGGGGAAAACCTACCTTTATAATGGTGGGACCAGGAGATTACCCTTTAATTATTAGCCTAATTACTACTAACAGTGTAAGAGATGAATTATGTACCTCCCAATACAATGCAACAGAAAACTCATGGTATCATTGGAACACTGATACTTTACTTCCAATTTTCAGGAAACACAGAGAATAAAATAAAACACAGAGATAAAAAAATAGATCTCACATAGCACCATGACAAAACAATCAGATATTCTACAAAACAGATGGTCTGTTTTCCTTAAAAAAGACAATGTCACAAGGAAGCAAATAGATATGGAAGGTGGGATGTACTATAGGACAATTATACAGTTTTTACAATAATCGCAGCATAAAAAAGGGGGGGAACTGCTTTAGATTGAGACGCAACAGATATAATAGCCAAAGGCCATATGGACCCCATTAACATCCTGATTTAAACACATCCACTGTAGAAATACCCTATTCTTGGTTGGACAATTGAGGGAATTTGCTTATGGACTCAATATTAGAAAACATCAAGGAGTTATCAAATTATGATTAACTTTATTATATAATGGTACTGTGGTTATATGAGAAAATATCCATTTTTTTAGAGATGTTGCATACAGAAGTATATAGAGTGGGGATGTAGGGATGAAACACTATCTGGGATTTGCTTTAAAGCACAAACAATTTTGAAAAACATGGATACATGAATTAAATATGCAAAATCTTGGTAATTATTAATTTTCAGTGGTGGGATGCACTGCATCATTCTACTTTTTTTCTTCTTTGAGACTAGATTTCATTCTTTTTGCCCATGGAACTGCAGGCTCACATTGTCTGAGGTACCATGGACTCAAGCAATGCCCAGTCTCAGCTTCCCAGGTAGCTGAGATTACAGGTGTGCGCCACCACACCCAGCTATTTTTTGGGACTAGGTCTTGCTACGTGCCCCCAGCAGGACGCGAATTGCGACCCCTGACCCCAGCTGCGGCTTCCTAGCTCACAGACATGCACCACCATGCCCAGCTCATTGCATCAATTCTACTTTTTAATGGAAGAAAATAACCAATGTCACAGAAAGTAAAGGGTGATTGTGATACTGACCTAGATTTAAACATTCCTCGATTGACTAGCTATCATTATATGAAGGAGGATTTCTGGATAAGCAGTGTGCAAATTATAGAATAGGTAATTTAGGAGGCTGAAGCCCTTTCTTGAAAAGTGATATTTTATTTCTTTAAAAAATGACCTGAAGCAAACCTAGCAAAAATATTGGTATATAATTCTTGGTCATGGATTCTTAAGTATATTTAATATTATTCTCTACATTTTGTATGTGTGGTGGCTTTAAAAATAGGACCCAAATTCCTTGCCACTTTTCCTACTGATAGACGGAGTTTAGGTTCCTTCATGTTGAATCTGAGCAGGCTCACTGTAGCCTATAGAAAGAATATGGCAGAAATCATACTGCATGACTTGTGAGGCTAGATTAGAAAAGGCAAATTTCAGTTTCCTAACTGTTTGCTGGAACACTCACACTTAGAGCCCTGAAGAGCTTAGATGAAGACTACTCACTGAAATCTGTTCAAAGTTATCCTCTTTCAGAAATATGTACCATCACCTCTGACTTTGTACTGAGTGCATGAACTCTATATCTTATCCTCCTTCCTCTAGCACTTCTAATATAGTAACTGGCACATAGCAAACATTCAACAAAGGCTTAAATAAACAAATAAGTAACTGACTCATGTCTACTCATATTAAATTTCCCAATTACTCTAGCCAATTTTACTCCCCACCACCCCCACAGAGTTAAAGAGTGGAATATTCAATCACCTTTAGGACTCCATGGAGCATCATCTGAATTCTTCTTTTTCTTGGTTCGAGATTTCAAAGCAGGATCATCATCATCAGACTCCAGGGAGGGGTATACTGTAGTGAGAGGATAAAATGAAGTAAACTGAAAATCTTAACTATTCAGTGGAGACAAAATGGTACTGACACACCAGTTCCTCTGACTAATCTGCAAATGCACCCTTTTTAAATCCAAACTTAACTGCAGGAGTCTCTGGATGGGTCACGTACTTTGTCTTTCTACCTCTGTGCTCTTGCTGCAAATGTCCTTCTTCTGGTATTGCCTAATTCTGATTCACTCACCCAAACATTGATATAGTAAGCAACTTCTTTAGTTACTTTAATGATTCTTCAAAATTCAGCTTGAAATTCACCTATAAGAAGCCTAATTTCATTTATCAAATTTGATTTGGAAGCTTCCTCAACTTTCCATACTGTTCTACGTGAAGCTCTATTAGAGTTCTTTTTTGTTATACTGTATTTAAAAGTTGATTGGTAAATTTTCCCCTCAATTTATAATGAGAGAAAAGGTATGAATTATTTGATTCCAAACCAAGGGAGCCTAACTCTACAGAGTAAGTGCTCAGTAGCTGAATTAATGAAAAAAAAGAAACAGTATATTATTTATACAAAGGGAACAAAAGACCACCTGGGTTGAACTGGGATCAAGATCACTGGAATTACATTATCTGAATGAAAAAACATACATGTATCAATATCCCATTCTATACAAATACATACAAACATCCAGATTTATCACACACTCCTTACAATCCACAAGAAACACTCAGTATTTAATGGGAGATGGTTTAGGAAAGTCTTACTGATGAGGTTAAATTTTGCTGCTACTAAACGTAAAATAGGATTAAGGTGACAGTGAAATCATCTTCCAGATGTCTCTACTCCCATTCCTCCTAATGATCAGCTTTAAATTTCTCTAGATTTCTACTTTATCAGAGGAATCCAGTCTGCCAGTTCCTTCCAGAAGGGTCTCTTTGAGTTCACTTTTCAGGTCTTCCTCCTTGAATAGAGTTTATAAGAACCCTCCTTCCTAACTTATTGAAACTTTATCTAAAGAGGGATCATTAATTGTCTAGAAAGAAATGATTATTGGCAACAGAGTTATTTGAGAAGTTCTTATCAGTCCCAATGACTGTTAATGTTATTTTGTTGGTTCTGAAAAGATTTTTGAAATCCTGGACACATTAGTCTAGTGGTGAAGGAGAAATCCCTAAGTGTCACTATTGTCACTATGAAATTGAGATAATACATACCACCTGCTTAGCAAAATTGTGAGGACTGACAAATAGCATGTATACAGAAATGTGGAAAAGGAATTCCATTTTAAGGGTCACATGATATATGAGGATAAGATGTAGATGATAATTATCTCTAGACACTTAAAGAAAATACAAGTTAAAAATATAAGGGTTAACGGAGAGATGCTTCCCAAAGTATTCTCAAAGAGTTGAGAACTTTCCAATTGATGGGATCTATTCTAATGAAGTTAAGTTAAGCTAGAAAAAACTGTTAAGAATCAACTTGGGGGGAGGGTACTGAAATCCAATAAAAAAAATTACAAGAGGAGTGCTTAACAAAGGAAAAGGATGCATAATTCAGGCATTTAAGGAAACTTATCGGGAAATATTAGCTGACCACTGAGACAATAGAATAGTTCAGTGACCAGATACAATAAAGAAACACAATTAAAAAAATTTTGTGGAAAAGTCACTATATAAATAGGTAATTTAGCTCATAACAAGTAACAACAGCAAACTCTAGGGAGAAGGAAAATATGACTCCAGTGTTAGGGCATTAGAATGTTCTAAATCTACATGCTTTGACAAAATATTACACTGCATAAAGAAATAGGAAGCATGTTTATTTACCAAAAAAAGTTGATAACCTTTCCCTATGGAAGCCCAACACTGGAGTTACTATATAAAGATCATATCATACCATCATAAATATGTCATCAACTACCAGGGGCGGTGGCACATGCCTTTAATCCCAGCCTCAGGAATTGCTTGAGTCTGCGGATTCGAGACTATCCCGGGCAACATAGTGAGACCTAGTCTCAAAAAAATAGCCGGGAGTGGTGGCACATGCCTGTAATCCCAGCTACCTGGGAAGCTGAGGTTGGGGATTGCTTGAATCCGTGGGATCGAGACTACCCCAGGCAATATAGTGCAACCTGGTCTTAAAAAAAAAAAATGTCATCTACCATCATAAATATGTTAAGAGAACCATGACTCAACAAAAGGGCAATATCAACAAAGAGATAGAAAATACATTAAATACATTGAAGAAGTTCAAAAAACTCCAAGTAGGAAAAACTCAGATCCACACTATCGGTAAGTTATATTCAAACTGCCAACAGCAAGGAAATAATTTTGAATTCAACAGGAAATAAACAACTTGTCATCTACAAAAGATGAGCGATAAAAGAATTAATTTCTCATCATTAACAATAGAGGTCAGAGGGCAGTGGAATGATAGGACATAGAAAGAAGTTAGAAAGTAGCAGAAATGAATTCTTTTATCAATAACCCCTTCATGAGTAAAAAGACTAAATTCACCACTAAACTGGCAAAGATTGGTAGAATTATTAAAAACATGATTCAACTCTATATCATGTACAAGATTCAACGTAATATGCAAACAGGCAACAGGGGTGAAAGTAGGTTCCCCACACAACATGGCAGCATAGAGTGGTTGGGAACACCTTCTCACCTAAAAACAACTTAAAAATGATTTTTGCCAAAAGAAAGACTCAGGGTCCCAGGACTTTCCCAACAAGAACCTCAAATTAAGGCTGGTGACTGCTGAGGGGAAGGAATAGGAAGAAGCACAGAGAAGCATGCCAGGGAGAGTAGATACTCAGATGGCAGATGAGACTGGTGGTTGGCTATCCAAGGCATGATGGGGTACTCCAGTATACTGTGAATTCCCCTGGAGGAACTGATCATGTATAGGTACATGTCTGACTTGGGTCATTGGGAATTCCGTGAATGGCATATAAAGGACAGCTCTCTCACTTTACCCCTTCCCAGAAGAGATCAAAGAGATGTCAGGCAAAGGAACACTGGGCTCCATTCTGGACTCAGCTACTACTGAGGAAGGACTAGTGATAAAAATCACTGATCCCTTGGAAAGGATTAAGCACGTACACAAAGTTTGCAGCCTTGGTCCCTATAATGTGGTACAATAATGCTAGGGGGTGGTCATTACTTGTGAAACAGCTAGACAATGGGGCATACATACCACATAGCGCCACCTGCCCGCCAAACTCTACTGAGTCCTGGAATGTGAGCCTCACGGTCCGGAGCTAGCTCTCTTCACTAGGAAACTCAAGTTTTATAGATCACAATGCCTAGCAGAAAGGAGCAGCAGAGCTTGCAGTGGAGAGAAAGAAGAAGAGGCAGTCGACCAACTTCACTCCTCAAGCTGAGATTGAGAATTTAAGCTATAACCTTCCATCCTGCTCCCACCTCTCACCAAAGTAAACATAGAGGAAAATAAACCCTTCACATCCCAATCACAAAAAAGCAAAGAAAACACACATGTCTATGAAACAGGAAACATCTGAACACAAAATGAGAAAAGCAGAAGTTCTGAGACAAAAATGAAGGATATGGAAGTAGAGAAACAATCAGAAAAAACTTCAAGACAACATTAATAAGCTACTAGAAAATCATTCAAAGGCAGATAGGCAGGTACAGATTGTAGAAAGAAGATTCAGGAACAAAGCAAGCTCTTCACAAAGAAACTTAACATATTAAAAGATCATAAAAGATACTTAATTAAATGCAGACAAATTTAGAAAGCACTTTCAGTATGATTAAACTGGCAGAAGAAATAATTTCATAAATCAAAAACTTAAATGAAGAAATCACTTTCAGAAAAAGAGATAAAAACAACACAAAGGAAAAATGAGGAAACCTTATGAGAAATATTAGACTCAATTAGAAGAGATGAGAATCTAAAAGAAAGAAATGAAAAAAGACATACAGGAAGCAAAAAGGACACCAAACTACTTTAATGAAAGAAAAACCACAGCAAAACATATCATTGTAAAACTTCCAAGAACCCAAGATAAAAAATAATGAGAATGGTTAGAGAAAAGAAAAAAAATACAAAGAAAAAAATACAAAGGAAAACCCATTAGGCTGACCTCAGATTTCTCTGAAGAGACACTCCAGGCAAGGAGACAATGGAATCACATCTACAAAAAAATCCAAGACAAAAGGTGCCAGCCTAAAATACTCTACCCTGCAAAGCTATCCTTCCTATACAAAGGACAAATTAGAACATACTCTAACAGACAAAGTCTCCAGAAATTTGCTACCACTAAACATTCTGCTGCCTCCAAGAAACACATCTGATCTCTAAGAATAAGCATAGATTGAAGGTACAGGGCTGGAAAACTACATTACAAGCAAATGGCTCCCACAAAAAAAGCAGGGATTGCTATTCTTATATAAGACAGAGCAGACTTCAAACTAAAAAAACTGACAAAAGATAAAGAAGGTCACCTAATGGATAAAGGATCAATCCACCAAAAAGACATAACAATAATCAACATATATGCACCTAACGAGGGATGTAGCAAAAGCAGTATTAAGAGGAAAATTCATAGTAATACAGGCCCATATAAAAAGGATTGAAACAGCCCAAAGAAATATTCTAATCTCCCAACTTGAGGAACTAGAAAAAAAGTAACAAAAAAATACAAAACCCAGCAGAAGATAAGAAATAACAAAAATAAAAGAAGAGATAAATGAAATAGAAACCAAAAAGACCACTGAGAAGATAAACAAAACCAAAAGCTGGTTCTTTGAAAAAATGAATAAAACCGATAAACCCCTCACAAGGCTTACAAAGAAGAGAGAAAACGCAAATAAACAGGATCATAAATGAAAAGGGGGATATTACAATAGACACAGCAGAAATTCAAAAGATAGACACTACTATGGACATCTATATACAAACAAATACAACAACCTAGAAGATGGACAAATTTCTCAAATAATACAGCCATACAAAATTGAACAAAAAAAGAAATAGAGAACTTAAACAGTTCAACCACAAGCAGCAAGACTGAGGTAGTTATCAGAAATCTCCCTAAAAACAAGAGCCCAGGTCAGATTCACAAATGAATTTCTACCAAACATTCAAAGAGGAACTAACACCTGTACTATTAAAACTCTTTCAAAAAATTGAGAAAGAAGGAAAGTTACCAAATACCTTCTATGAAGCAAACATTACACTAATACCAAAACCAAACAAAGATAGTAGAAAGAAAGACAACTACAGACCAATCTCTCCTATGAACACAGATGCAAAAATTCTAAATAAAATTCTGGCAAACTGAATCTAACAGTGCATAAAAATGATTATCCACCATGACCAAGTGGGATTCATTCATTCCAGGGGCACAGGGATGGTTCAACATGCGAAAATCAATCAGCATAATCCATCACATCAACAAAGAGAAAAAACAAAAACCATATGATCATAGCAATAGATGCGGAAAAAGCATTTGATAAAGTTCAGTACCCTTTCGTGATGAAAATCCTGGAAAAAAATTGGTATAAAAGGAACGTACCTCACCATAATAAAAGCTATATATGACGAACCCTCAGCAAATATGATAAAAATCATCCTAATGGGGAAAAACTAAAAACATTTCAATTAAGATCTGGAACCAGGCAAGGATACCCACTCTCTCCACTCCTTTTCAACATAGTTCTGGAAGTCCTAGCTAGGACAATAAGACAAGAGAAAGACATAAAAGGAAGTCAAATAGGGAAAGAAGAAATAAAGCTATCATTATATGCATATGATATGATACTCTATGTAGAGAACCCAAAAGAATCAACAGAAAAGGTAATTGAAATAATGCATTAATTCAGTAAGTTAGCTTGATACAAAATCAACACATAACACACAAACCAACAGCATTCATATATGCAAAGAATCATTCAGACAAATTAAAAAACACTCCATTTTACCATCACACCAAAGAAAATTAAACATGTGGGAATAAACCTAACAAAAGAAGTAAAAGACTTATACAATGAAAACTATAAAATACTCTTAAAAGAAATAGAAGATATTAAAAAATGGAAAGACATTCCCTGTTCATGGATTGGAAGAATCAACATTATCAAAATGGCCATATTACTAAAGGCAATCTACAGATTTAATGCAATTCCAATAAAGATTTCAATGACATATTTTAAAGAACTAAAACAACAGTTACTGAAATTCATATAGAAGAACAACAGACCACTAATAGCTAAAACCCTCTTGACAAACAAAAGAAATAATAGAAGTATTACAAGCTCAGACTTCAAACTATACTAAAGAGCCATAATAATTAAAACAGCATGGTACTGGTACAAAAACAGACAAATAGACCAATAGATCAGAATCAAGTACCCAGAAATAAAACCACACATATATGGTCAACCAATCTTCAACAAAGGGGCAAAAAAAACATACATGGTGCTGGGAAGACTGGACCATGACCTGCAAAAAAATAAAACAAGAATAACCCTTACACCTTGTACAAAAATCAACTCAAAATAGATAAAAGACTTGGATGTGAGCCCTGAAACCATTAAATACATAAGGAAAACCCGGACAAAACTCTCCATGAATTTCACTTCAGAAATCCATTTGATTTACCATCGTACCGAAAAAAATTAAATACCTGGGAATAAACCTAACAAAATACATGAAAGAAAGCTTTAAAATGCAGCTAAAAGAGATAGAAGACATAAGGAAATTGAAAGACATTCCCTGCTCATGGATTAGAAGAATTAACATCATCAAAATGGCCATCCTACGAAAACAACCTATAGTTTCAATGCAATCCCTATAGAAATTCCAATGACATTCTTTAAAGAGATAGAACAAAAATTACTGAAATTCATATGGAATAACAAAAGACCTTAAATATCAAAAAGCCCCCTGACCAGAAAAAAAAGAACGGAAGTATTACCAACTATACTACAAAGCCATAGTAATTAAAGCTGTACTGGTACAAAAACAGACAATCAGACCAATGGAACAGAATTGAGAGCCCTGAAATAAAACACATATATAGTCAATTAATCTTTGACAAAGGAGTGAAAAATTTACACTGGAACAAGGACAGCCTCTTCAATAAATGTTGCTGGGAAAACTGGTCCAAAACATGCAAAAAAATGAACCAAGACAACTCCCTCACACCATGTACAAAAATAAACTAAAAATGGATAAAAGACTTGGATTGGATGTAAGACCGGAAAACATAACATACATAGAGGAAAACGTCGGCAAAACCCTCCATGAGTTACAATCCAGAAATCAATTTTTGGATATATCTATAGTAGGTAAAAAAATGAAGGAAACAATAAAAAGCTTCTGTACAGCAAAAGAGACAACAGAGAAAACTAAAAGAAACCCAACCGAATGGGGAAAAAATTTAGCCCTCCATACAAGAGATAAGGGTCTGATAACAAAGATACAGAAAGAACTCACAAAACTTAACAATAACAAAAGAAAAAAACCCAGTTAAAAATAGGGAGAAGAATTAAAAAGACACTTCTCCAAAGAGTAAATACAAATGGCCAACAGGCATATTAAAAAATGCTCATTGTCATTAGCAATCAGGGAAATGAAAATCAAAACCACAATGAGATACCACCTTACACCAGTAAGAACGACCCACTTCCAAAAAACAGGCAACAAGTGTTGGTGTGGATGTAGAGAGAAAGGAACACTCTTACACTGCAGGTGGGAATGTAAACTGGTCCAGCCACTATGGAAAGCTGTGTGGAGGACCCCCAAACTAATGAAAGTGGAGCTACCACTTGACCCAGCAATTGCTCTCCTTGGAATCTACCCAAAGGAGACCTCAATGCTTGTACAAAGGGAAACTTGTGCTCAGATGTTTACTGTAGGATGATTTATAATTGCAAGGACATTGAAGCAATCCAAATGCCTGAAAACAGATGACTGGATGAAAGAGATGTGGTATATATACAAAATGGAATATTACTCATCAATTAAAAACAACAATTTGATGATTTTATGATAACATGGATGTACTCAGAAGAAATCATATTAGCAGAAACAGAAAGAAAAAGATAGAAACCAAATGGATTCACTAATATATGGGATATAGGAAAAAAATAACCAACCAAACTGAAATGCACAATGGGGGGGTGTATAGGTTGGGAATGGTCAGGGAGGGAAGGTGGTGAGCAAACTATGGGGATTAAAAAATTTTGAAATTTATATTATATAATAAAAAAAAGAAATCCATTTCTGGAAACAACAACAGTTGGCAAAAAAAAAAAAGAAAGAAAGAAAACAAACAGCTGGGACTACATCAAACTAAAAAGTTTCTGTACAGCAAAAGAGAAAATAAACAAAACAAAAAGAAACCCATCTGACTGGGAGAAAATTTTTGCCCTCCAGACAAGTGATAAGGATCTGATAATAAAGATTTACAAAATGCTCATACAACTCAACAAAAACAACACAAAAAGCCCAGTCAAAAAAATGGGGAGAACTAAAAAGACACTTCATGAAAGAGGAAATATAGATGGCCAATAGGCATATCAAAGAATGTTCCACATCAATAATAATCAGGGAAATGCAAATTAAACAACAATGAGATACCATTTTACACCAGTAAGAATGGTCTATATAAAAAAAAATGGACAACAACAAGAATTGGCATGGATGTGGAGAAAAAGAAACTCTCTTACATTTCTGGTGGGAGTGCAAACTGGTCTAGCCACTATGGAAGACTGTGTGGAGGAACCTCAAACAATTGAAAGTGGAATTACCATTCGCCCCAGCAATCCCACTACTGGGAATCTACCCAGAGGACATGAAAACACTAATTCAAAAGGACACCTGTACGCACATGTTTATTGCAGCTGTTTACAATTGAAAAGATATGGGTGAATGCCTGAAAAAAATGTGGTATATGTACACAATGGAATACTATATGCATCAATCAAGGACAAACATCTCATTTGCAGTAACATAGACGGAGCTAGAAGGACTTATATTAGCAGAAATAAGCCAAAAAGAAAAAGAGAAATACAGGAGGGTCTCACTTATATGAAGGATATTGGGAAAAACAAACGAATAAGTAAAATTAGAAACAATCAACAGAACTGAACAACAGAGCAAGAGAGGAGGAGGGGGAAGAAAGCAGGGGAGGCAGAGGGTACAAAAGAATAAGATGGTTAATAGGTGTTAAGGAAATGGGAAAACCCTGGGGTACGCAATAATGCTATATATATATATATATATAGCATTTTATATATATATATATATATATATATATATATAAAATGCACACACATATACATATATACACACACAAAAAATAAAAGAATATAAATTAAAAAAACACCTTCTAGATAACTGAATATAGTTAAAGTGGTAGGATACAAAATCAATATACTAAAATTAGTGGCATTTCTATATGCAAACAATGTATCATAATAATGGGAGATAAGGAATACATAATCATGCCCAAATGAATGAAATACCTTGGTATAAACTTAATGAAGGAGGTAAAGGACCTGTACTGAAAACTAAAATTCTTTATTTATATATAAATTTCACATCTTTGTGATCTCCAGGGTTGAAAACTAAAATTCTATTAAAGGAAATGAAAGAAGACAAAAAGAAATGGAAAAATATTCTCTATGCGCATAGGTTAGAATTAACATCAAGAAAATGGCCATATTATCCAAAACAATTTACAAATATAATGTAATAACTATCAAAGATGCAATACCTACCAAAGACTTTATACTAGAAAATAGAACAAACAACTATTAAAGTTATATGGATGGAGCTAGAAGGAATCATGCTAATGGAAATAAGCCAGAGAGAAAAAGAATACCAGATGGTCTCACTTATATGTGAGATATAGGGAAAACAAACAAACAAAAATTCAAAACTAACAAGCTCACAGAACTAAAGCATAAAGGAAGGGAAGAGGAGGGTGGGTTTAATTGAGGGAGTGATAAGCACAAGAGATTTAGATGACTGCTCACAGGTGACAAGGTGGTGGGAGAACCAAGGGGTATAAAACCATGTAAAAATATATATGTGAAATCAATAAAAAATAAAAACATATAAACATGCAGAACTGAAAGGAGAAATGGACAAACTCACAATTTCAATATTCTTAATACTTCCTTTTCATCAACTGAATAAAACAAACAGCTAAAATAATCTTGAGAGAAAAGAAGAAAAATAAGGTATCCTTCCTAACTTAGAAGTATATTACACACCAACAGTAATCAAAAAGTATGGTACTGGAACAAAAACAGAAACTGAGACCATAAAATTGAAACTCAGAAATTGAAATTAATTTCTCAGAAATAAATCCATATAAATATGGACCATTAACAAAGGAGCTAAAGCCATACAATGGAGAAAAGATAGCCTCATTAATAGATGGTACTGTGAAACATGGATAGTTACTTGCAGAAAATAAAACAACTACATGCACAAAAATTAATTTAAAATTTATCTGGATATAAAATCCAAAAGTAAAAAGCAGCTGCATCTTGGACAGGCCCACAAATGGTGAAAAAGGAAGACAGAAGGCAATCACTCTCTTAAAAAACACAGCTTTAAAGAGGTAAAAAAAAATGATACAAAATCCCGGGAAAACTCAGACTCTCACAACAGGGCAGCAGAGCACCTCCACCTCCAGGAAGACCAAAATCCAGAAAACAAAGGTCCAAAGGCATCCAATGGCTTGGAGAGCAGCAGCTCCTCTAGAGCAAGTGGCCATATTGGCCATTAGCACATGGCAGAGAAGGAACGGGCTGCTGCCATCACCATCATCACCATCATCACCATCATCACCATCATCACCATCATCACCATCATCACCATCATCACCACCATCACCACCATCACCACCACCATCATCACCATCCTCCTCCTCCTCCTCCCTCCTCCTCCTCCTCCTCCTCATCATCATCATCTGTAGGGAGCTATGCTCTCATTACTCTATTTCTGGTCTGCTCTGATAAGCTACTGAATGTTTGCTTAATGGAGGGAAAAACAGAAAGTCCTTGACTGTCTATAAAGTTATCTTTCTAAAGATACCTCCTTCAGGTCACACTCTGGCCACATTTAAGCAGTCTTAGATTAAACTTGCTTTAGCTAGTCTCCTGGTAAAGATATGCTTGTAGCTATGTGACCCTGGATCAAACCTGTTGTGACTGCTTGCTTGATGTTTTCTATAAAAGTCTGGTTCTAAATAAATTGGAGGCCACAGTCCAGAGAAAGAGGCTGTGAGCTCTTCTGAGTTTCAGCTCAAGTATCAATCCTTACCCTCCCCCTTGGGACCATTCGATCTCGTCATGGCTGGCCTGTGACAATCATCATCATATCATCAGCATCAGCAGCATCATTATCATCATTACCTCGAACCCCAAGACCAGCTGGCTCCAACTGGGGGAAACCTTGGTTGTGGGGGGGGACTCAGGAGATTGAAACAGCACAGAACCACGGTGGTTACTTACAGCTCCACCAGAGCAAGAAGCCACATGGGCCATCAGTACACCACCAGAGAAGGTACCACAACCAGCTGAGACCATGCTGATTACAACTGGGAATTGGTTGCTGGGGAGACTCAGGAGGTTGAGACTGTACACCACCACTGCTGCCATTCACAAGTGAGAAGCCCTTGCCTGTGCTTAGAGTGGATGCAGTAGCAGAAATCCCCTCCCTATACACCCACTCCCTGAAGGGTCCCAAAAAGGGAGAGCCCCTCCCCCACACAGAAAAAAAGTCCATTTCTCCATACCTTTTTAAAAGTTTGTTGTTTTTTTGTCCTGTTTTAGTTTTTTTTTTTTGGTCTGTCCTTACAGTTTGTTTTTTTTCTCCATGCCAATCTTTATTATCTTTTTTCCCTATTTGTTTCATTTTTATTATCTTTTTTCTTTCTCCCCTTCCTTCTTCTTTCTTTTCCTTTTATCACTGCCCATTCTTACATTGCAACAGATTAAAATATTTTCCGACATTTCTATAATGTATAAAAAACACTTCAACAAATGTAGAATAAGAACTCCTATAAATCAGTAAGAAAAACAAACATCTCAATAGAAAAACATGTGAAAGGTAGAATAGATAATTCATGGAAGAAATAAAAGATCAACAAATAAAACTAACAAACTGAGACCCATTTTTTATAACTGGATTGGCTAAAGTAAAAAAGGCTAAGATCCACTGCTGGTAAGGTTGTGAAGAAATGGGTATTTCTCATATACTGTCCCTTCTGGAGAGGTATTAGGCTGGGTATTTCTCATATACTGTCCCTTTTGGAGGGGTATTAGGCACTATTAACATTTACTTTGTGTATATCCTTTCAACCCAGCAGGTCTAGCTACCCTAAAGAAATATTAACTGGCATATGGGAACAAAGGGCAATTTACAACAGTTTACATTATAGCATTCTTAATAACAGTAAATTATTAAAGACGACCTAAATCTAAATCAGGAGGGAATGGTTAAATGTATGATTTACACCGATGCACCTGTAAACTACCATGCAGCAGGTAGATCTCAATCATTAATGAAGTAGATCCCTAGGTATGCATGTTGAAAAATATCCACACACCAAGTTGTAGAACCATATACCTAAACAAAATTTTACCTTAACTGTGTTTACATATGGCTGCAAATACAAGAAAATGAAAGCTACATAATACACTATTAACAAAGGTTACTTTTAGTTTAACCTTACTCAAAGATTGAAGAGTGCTAGTCAAAGAGAATTTTCACTCTCTGTTTAGCCTAACTTTAGTCAATGAACATTAATTTTTTAAAAATATTTTAAAAAATGCTTTATATACTGCAATATTTGGTAATTATTAGTTTTTTAAGAAAGAGTCACATCTTATAAAAGCCCATTGAGGTCTCCCATGAGCAAGACACTCTGTCAGGCACCTTACAAAAACATCCTCTAATTCTTACATCAACCTGTAAGAACCCTCTATTTTACTTACTAAGAAAACAGGGCTCAAAGAAAGTAAACATTTAGCTTAAGGACAGGTCTTTGGTCACTACAGGCTGTCCTGGATTAGGACTGGGAGCCCTTTAGGCCTGGACCCAATTGATCAGCTGCTCTTACTATACTCTGCATCTTTGAAGCATGCTCCCAAGCTGTCCTGTTCATCCAAACTGGCATTTTCTTCTTCCTCCTCACTCTCGGTTCTCCAGTATGCTGGTCGCTTGATAGGCCGTTTCCCTGGGGTCCGCTGGGAAGCAGGACTGCTAGACACTGTGCCCACACCACTGCTAGAGCTTCCACTGCTCCGATCCTGGCCACCTGTCCACCAGGCCTGCAGACTGGAGGTAGCTGGTGAAGATGATGAGGACTGCAGGTTGGCCATACACAGCATGCCCTGGATAGCCTCCTGAGTGCTGGGAGAGGCAGGGGCCTCACTGCAAGAGACAGAGAAGAAATGCTGAGAAAGTTTCTCTAGCTGTCAGAGGAAATAGGTCATTGGAACAGTAAGGGAGGAAGGACAACTATGGAGGTCATTGTGGGAGGAAGAGAGAACCATATCAGGTTCTCTTAAACAAAGGATCAGGGTAGTATATCAAAACCAGTCCCTCTTTACCACATGTCTCCACAGATAGCAGGCAAGATGGCAAAAAGATGTGTATATCTCCCTACGTTTTTATCCAATCTTCATTCTCCTATTCTAAAGTCCTATTCTTCTTCTGTGCCTCTTCTAATCTAGCTCCCAACCTTCAAAGAATCTAAAAACTGATTCCCCTTGAAATCTATACATCCTCTCTGCCCGATCTTAAGGTTTTCAGGACAGATTTCATGGCTACTTGATATCTTCAGTCCAAATGCTGTGGCTATATATTTGTCCCCTTAGATGAGATAGTAAATATCTACTGATTGGCCTATCTAGCAGTGTGGGCAGAGGTGTGGAGGGTGAGTGGGGTGGGGTGGGGTGCTGTTGTCTGATCATCTAGAAAGGAGAGATAAAAGCCAGTACTCACGTGAGGGCAGAATAGTCAGGTCCCCCCACCTGCCTGCTGGCCTTGAGCAGATCAAGAATTCCACCAGCTCCACTCCCATTCCCAAGCTTGCCTTCAACCCCTTCTACCATGTCCTCATCTGTTGTATAGTCCTCCTGTTGGGAAAAGAGGAGTTCACCTCAACTGCTAAGGACTGGTCTGCTAAGGGCCCAATACAGAGGTGACAGTCACATTCCTGATAATGTTATTGCCTAAGTAACAAGTAAACACCAAGAACTAAGCAAAATATTCATTCTTTTACCTTAGTCACCATAGCACCTTTGTGAAGTAGGTACTATAACTTCCATTTTACAGATAAGAAGATAAAAGTTCAGGGAAGGTAAATAATTTGTGTAAGTTCACAATTAGATATTACAAACTGGATATTCTTTGTGCTACAACACATTGTCTTTTATTCTACTCTGTATACAAAGATTTTTAAAATATTTCAATTAAAATACAATCATCATCCATTTATTTGTATGCTCAGCAGCACTTGAAGAAAATCTTTCATTTAATAATTTAGGATATGACTGTATACGATTTTAGGATATGACTGTATACGACTGTATACATCACCTGTTCTGCCACCACCTAACTAAAAAAACAATCTGTCTTCTATGTCTGAAACCAGAATGGAAGGAGACAAAATACAGGGCAAGTTCCTACCTCAATATCAAATTCCACTTCTCCGGGTTCACGAACTCGGTAGGGGTCAGAGCAAGGCTTTGCACGGGGCAACTTTCGTGGAAATTCTAGAATACAATGCAATGCACTTACTATGCACCAAACACCCAGGGAGAAAATAAGACAACCATTTTCCTAAAATAATGACCACAGGCTGGACACGGCGGCATGCATAAGTAATCCCAGCTACCTGGGAGGCTGAGGCTGGGGATCACTTGAGCCCACAGGTTCGAGACAACCCCAGGCAACACAGTGAGACCTAGCCTCTAAAAAAAATAGCTGGGTGTGGTGGCATGCGCCTGTAATCCCAGCTACCTGGGAGGCTGAACCTAGGGGATCACTTGAGTCTGTGGGTTCGAAACAATCCTGGGCAACACAGTGAGACCTAATCTCTTAAAAAAAATACAGGCAACTAACACAGGCAACTAATTTAGGGGAGATTAGGAGTTAAAATATAAATAAATATCCCTGAAGCAAAGGACAGGTAGAGGCAAACAGAGCTAGTAATGGACCAGAACTAGAATGTCAACAAGCTCAAGTCTAAGATCTGGGTCTATTAAGGGGCTCAAAAAATGTGAAATGGGTAGTTTCAGAAAAAGAAAAAACAAGTACACACTTGGTCTTATTATCAGGGTCGCTTTTTCCTTTCCCAATCTCTCGTCAATCTGCAGTTCATCATCTGAATCCAAATCAAATTCATTCCCCATCACCTGTTCTGCCACCACCCTGGCTTTATCTGCCCTCTTTGCAATCTTGGCTCGCCGAGACTTTGACAAGCTTTTCATCCTCTTGGTACTAGAAAGAGAACATAAAAAACAAACAGTCACATTCAATACTGTTAAGATGGCAATTCTCCTTAGCAGTTCTTCATGTCTTAATTAAAAAAATTATAGATTGCACATATATATATTATTTTTACAACATTGTATACCCTGAGGTTCTCCCCATCATGTCACCCATGAACCATCACCTTAATGGATATGTCTATACTTACAAAGAAAATGAAGGAAAACATAAACAGCTGGGACTACATCAAACTAAAAAGCTTCTGTACAGCAAAAGAGACAATAATCAAAATGAAGAGACATCCAACTGAATAGTTACAAAAATTGCATTCCATTCAACTGATAAGGGCCTGAGAGCAAAAATCCATAAAGAACTGACAAAACAAAAACAAAGCAAAAAGTCCAGTCAAAAATGGGCAGAAGAGCTTAAAAGATATTTCTCCAGAGAGGAAATACAAATGACCAATAGGCATATGATAAAATACTCAATGTCAATTGTAATTGGAAATGCAAATCAAAACCACAATGAGATACCACCTTACACCAGTAAGAATGGCACACATCCAAAAAATCGCAGAAAAAAGCAAGTGGAGAAAAATGAACACTTTTACACTGCTGGTGGGAATGCAAACTATTCTAGTCACTATGGAAAGCTGTGTGGAGGACCCTCAAACTACTGAAAATGGAACTACCATTCAACCTAGCAATTCCACTACTGGGAATTTACCCAAAGACAGCAAAACACTAACTGAAAAAGACACCTGTACTTCAATGTTTACAGCAGCACTATTTATAACAGCCAGGATTTGGAAACAACCTAAATCCCCCAAATGAGATGAATGGTTCAGAAAGTTGTGGTATATTTACATTATGGAATAGTCATTCAGAAATAAAAAAAGATAAACTTAGTTGCTCCTTAGAGTCAGGGCAATCCCTATCAAAATCCAGCTAGCTTTGTTGTAAAATACATGAATATTAAAATATATATGGACACACAAAGGGTTTCACATACCTAAAACAAATTTTGAAGAAGAACAAAGTTGGAGGACTTGTAAGTCCATTCAATTTCAAAATTTACCATAAAGTCACAGTAATCAAGGTAGTATGATACTGGTATAAGGATGAATAAATATAACAATGAATGGGAACTGATAGTTCATAACTAAACCCTTCAATCTATGGCCAAGTGAATTCTGACAAAGGTACCAAAGCAATTCAGTGAGGGAAAGAACGATCCAGTTCAACAAACTGGTAACTTGATATTGCATGCAAAGATGGACTCTTTCTTCACATCAGACACAAAAATTAGCTCAAAATAGAAAATAAACCTAAAATGTAAAAGTTAAAACCATAAAACGTCTAGAAGAATATACATACTTTTATTGTGACATAAGATTAGATAAGATACAAGTTTTGTGATTCAAAGGACACTGAAAATAAAAAGACAAGTCACTGGAGAAAAAAATTGCTAATTCTGTATCTGATAAAAAATTTTCTCTAGAATTTTCAAAGATTTCTTTGGAATCAGTAATAAACAACTTAATTTAACAACAAGCAAAAAATATGAATAGACATTTTCCTAAAGATGATAAACAAATGGCCGTGATTATACAAAAAATGCTCACTATCATCAGGGAAGTAAAATCAAAACCACAATGAGACATCACTTTACAACATCAGAAAGTACAATAATCAAAAAGACAGAGAATCAGAATGGGCCTCTGGTGATCAGGTTAGGCCCGGACTGAGTTTAAGGGCCCCGGGAAAGTCAACTTGGAGGCGACCAGCTCACACCTTAAAGCCCAGTGGAGCTCAGGTTGAGACATGGACTGAGTTTACTGGCCCAGGGAAATTTAACTCAGGGAGACGAGCTCCCACTCCAGCAGTGGCAAGGAGGAAGGGGGGGGGGGCTCAGGTGAGGGTTCCAGTCAGCAACCATCTACTCCCAGTTGCCAAGGTAACACTCCTGGGAGATAGGATGGGCTGCAACTTTGCAACAGAATGGGCCTCTGCCTTTCAGGCTAGGAATGGACTGAGTTTTTCGGGCCCTAGGAAGGTCAACTTGGAGGACACCAGGTCACACCCCAAAGACCAAACTTGAAAAACAAAGATACTCACTACCCAAGAGCATCAAGGCACCCCAATCAAAAAGGGTTATATGACAAGCTTAGATGCTCAGAGGCACTAAAAAATTTTTTAAGATCCATCAAGCTGAAAGAGGAGAAGCAATGAAAAAGAAGACAGACAATACAATAGAAACCACATCTAGTCACCACATTCACTTCTGAAAAGGAATTTGTCCCCCAAGATAGTCAACTGAAACAAGATATAATCATCACAGCAGCAAAAGCACAAAGGCAGAGTTAACCACAACTACATAGGCTTCAGCATGCCATCTAATACTAGAGCAGTAGTCACTCAATATGTAGAGCAAGTCCAAAAGGAAAACACGGGAAGGAGGAAAAATACAAATACTTAAGCAAACCCTAAGAGAAATAACTCACCACCAAAGGATAAACAATCTGCAGAAACCAACATGGAGGACATGGAAGAAATGCTTCATATGTCAGACAAACATTTCAGAATCAACGTGCTAAAAGCACTCAAAGAGGCCAAGGAAGAGGGGGAAAAAAGGGAAAGCAAGAGGGTAAAGCTTTCAACAACCTAAAAGAAGTAGTAGAAAAATATAAAAAAGAATGCAGCAAAATGAGCAGTATCATTGATACAGAAAAATGATTGAAACCCTAAATAAGAAGCTGCAGGAGATGCAGTGCATAAGAGGAGCAATAGAAGTGCTCAAAAATGCAGGGAACAGTCAGGAAAGCAGATTAGAAGACAGAGAAGAAAGAATAAGCACACTAGCAGATATAGAAATAGAGAGAATGAAGAAAGAGAGAAAAAGAAAGTAAGAAAACAGAAGAAAAAAATCAGAGATCTGTCAGATACCCTAAAGAAAACAAATATAAGAGTAATTGGAATACCAGAAGGTGAAGAGAAAGACATAGGGTCTGAAAGGCTTTTCAATGAAAAAAAATGGAGGAAAATTTCACAATCTGAAGTAAGAAATGAAAATAGACATACAGGAAGTAAAAAGGACACCAAACTACTTTAATGAAAGGAGAAACACACAAGGCACAACATAGTAAAACTTTCAAAAGCCAAAGATAAAGAAAAAATTATGCGAATACCGAGAGAGGAAATAGATATCCTACAAAGGAAAACCAATCAGACTGACCTCAGATTTCTCAGAAGAGACACTCCAAGCAAGGAGAGAATGGGGCTACATGTTCAAAACACCCCAAGACAAAAAGTGCCAACCAAGAATACTCTACCCAGCAAAGGTGTACTTCCTTTATGAAGGAAAAATTAGAAACTTCTCAGACAAACAAAACCTCCAGAAATTTGCTACTACCAAACCTCCTCTCTAAGAACTCCTGCAAGAAGCCCTAAGATTGAAACCTGCAGAAGAATAAAAAGAATGAATAATACAAAGAAAAGAAAGAACAAACTAAAACAGAACCCCAAATGACCACTGGAACCCACTGTTAGATCCTCAAACACCAATAATTACTCTAAATGTCAATGGGTGAGACTCTTCAATCAAAAGACACGGAGTTGCAGATTGGATTAAAAGACAGAACCCAACATTCTGCTGCCTCCAACAAACACATCTGATTCCAAAAGACAAGCATAGATTGAAGGTAAAAGGGGAGAAAACAATTCTATAAGCAATGGCCTCCCAAAAAAGGCATTTGTAGCCATTCTTATAGCGTACAAAGTAGATTTCAAAATAAAAAAAATTAACAAAGGATAAAGAAGGTCCCTACCTAATGGTTCAAGGGTCAACCAACCAAAAAGACATAACAATTATCAACATATACTCACCAAATGAGGGTGCACCAAGATTCATAAGACAGCTACTAAGAGAACAGAAAGCAAATATAGATGAAAACACATATGCAGTAGGAGAATTCAACACCCCACTCTCAACAAAGGACAGATCAACAAAACAAAAGCTATACAACGACACAAAAGCCTTAAAAGAAGACCTAGACAAAATGGACCTAACAGACATCTACAGGACACTACACCTATAAGGAAAAGAACACACCTTCTTTTCAAATGCACATGGATCATTCTCTGAAACTGACCACATACTAGGACACAAGGCAAACATGAACAAATACACAAAAACTAAAATAATACCAAGTTTTTTTTTTAAGACCATAAGGGTATTAAACTAGAAATCAACAATGACAAGAAACCAAGAAGAACATCCAACACTTGGAGACTGAACAACATGCTACTAAATGAAGAATGGGTAATTGAAGAAATTAAAGAAAATTAAAACTTACTTTGAAACAAATGACAAAGATGTACATTTCCAAAAGTCTGGGATGCAGCAAAAGCATATATAAGAGGAAGGTTCATAGCAATACAGGCCCATATTAAAAACCAAGAAAATAATAAGAAGCCAAAAAGACTATTCAGAAGATCATCAAAACCAAAGGTCACAAAGGAAAGAAGAGAGAAAATTCAAATAAGCAGAATCACAAATGAAAGAGGAGAAATTACAACAGATAAAATAAATTCAAAGGGTAATCAGAGATTAATATGAACAACTATATGGAAATAAATACAACCACCTGGATGATATGGACAGATTCTTAGAAAGATACAACTCCCCAAAATTAAACAAGGAAGATAGAGAGAACTTAAATAAATCAATCACAAGCAGTGAAATTGAAGCAGTCATCAAAACTCTACCTTAAAAACAAGAGCCCAGGACCATTTTACAAATGAATTCTACCAGACGTTCAAAGATGAAATAATGCCTGCACTACTAAAGCTTTTCCAAAAACTTGAGAAAGAAGGAAAACTGCCAAACACATTCTATGAAGCAAACATTATACTCACACCAAAACTAAATAAGAACAGCCAAGAAAGAAAACTATAGACCAATTTCCTTTGAACACAGATGCAAAAATTTTAACATAATCCTGGCAAACCGAATCCAAGGATACATAAAAAGCATTATTCACCATAACCAAGTGGATTTATCCCAGGGGCACAAGGATGGTTCAACATCTGGAAATCAATTAACATAATATACACATCAACAAAGAGAAAAACGAAAACTACATGACCATATCAATAGATGCAGAGAAAGCATTTCACAAAATCCAGCATCCATTCATGATAAAAGTCCTTGAAAAATTATGGATTAAAGGAACTTATCTCAACATAATAAAAGCCATCTATGCAAACCTACAGCAAACATCATCCTAAATGGGGAAAAACTACAATCATTCCAGTTAAGATCTGGCAAGGATGCCCACTCTCCCCACTACTCTAACATTGTACTGGAAGTTCTAACTAGGGCATTAAGACAAGACAAAGACATAAAAGGGATACAAATAGGTAAAGAGGAACTGAAGCTATCATTACATGCTGATGACATGATTCTCTATATGGATAACCCAAAATATTCACAGAAAAATTATACCAGTTCAGTGATGTAACTGGATAAAAAAAATCAACACACAGAAGCTGGTAGCTTTCCTATACGCAAAAAGTTAAATAGAAGAAGAAATCAGAAAAACCATTCCATTTACCATTGCACCAAAAAAAATTAAATACCTGGGAATAAACCTAACAAAACACTGAAAGAATTATACAAAGAAAATTTTACAACGCTGCTAAATGAAATAGAAGATGTAAAGAAATGGAAAGACATTCCCTGCTCATGGATTGGAAGAATTAATATCATCAAAATGGCCACTCTACCAAAGGCAATTTACAGATTCATGCAATCCCAATAAAAATCCCAATGACATTTTGTAAAGAGATAGAACAAAAATTTCTGAAATTCATATGGAATAGCGAAAGACCTTGAATACCAAAAAGTCTCCTGACTAGAAAAAGAGAGAATGGAGGTATTACAGTTTCAAACTTCAAACTATACTACAAAGCCATAATAATTAAAACAGCTTGGTACTGGTACAAAAACAGACAATCAGACCAATGGAACAGAATCGAGTGCCCTGAAATAAAACCACACATATATAGTCAACTAATCATTGACAAAGGAGTGAAAAACATACCTTGGAACAAAGATAGCCTCTTCAATAAATGGTGCTGGGAAAATTGGACCAACACATGCAAAAAAATGGACCAAGAAAACTCCCTCACACTATGTACAAAACTCACCTCAAAATGGATAAAACTTAGATTTCAGACCTAAAACCATAACATACATAGAGGAAAACTTGGGAAAAACCCTCCATGAATTACAATTCAGAAATCCCTTTCTGGAAACATCTACAGATGGCAAAAAAAAGTAAAGGAAAACATAAACAGATGGGACTATATAAAACTAAAAAGCTTCTGTACAGCAAAAGAGACAACAGAAAAAACAAAAAGAAGTCCAACCGAATGGGAAAAAAATTTTGCCCTCCACAAGCGTGATAAGGGTTTAAAAACGAAGATCCACAAGGAACTCACACAACAAAACAAAAGCAAAACAAGGAGCCCAATCAAAAAATGGTGAGAACAAAAAATGACACCTCTCCAAAGAGGAAATACAAATGGCCAACAGGCACATGAAGAACTGCTCAACATCACTAGCAATCAGGGAAATGCAAATCAAAATCACAATGAGATACCACCTTACACCAGTCAGAATGGCCCACATTCACAGAACGAGCAACAACAAGTGCTGGCAAAGATGTGGAGAGAAAGGAACACTCTTACACTGCTGGTGGGAATGTAAACTGGTCCATCCACTATGGAAAGCTGTGTGGAGGACCCTGAAATTAATGAAAATGGAACTACCATTTGACCCAGCAATTGCTCTCTTGGGAATCTACCCAAAAGAGACTTCAGTGTGTGTACAAAGGGACATCTGTGCTCGGATGTTTACTGCAGCACTATTTATAATTGCAAGGACATGGAAGCGACCTAAATGCCCAAAAACAGATGACTGGATGAAAAAAAATGTGGTATATATACATGATGGAATATTACTCATCAATTAAAAATGACAAATTTGACGATTTTATGATAACATGGATGTAGAAGAAATCATATTAGCAGATACAAGTCAAAAATTAAATGACAGAAACGAAATGGTTTCACTAATATATGGGATATAGGGAAAAAATAAACAAAAGCCACGAGGAAAAATCAAAACAAGCTAAACACCAAACTGAGGCACACAACTTTGTGCAGGGGGGAAAGGGGAGTAATGCTGGGGATGGTGGGGGCGGTAAATCCCTGAGATTACAATGATGTGAAATTTATATATAAATAAATTTTTAAAAAAAGACAGAGAATAAGGGTATTAGTTTCTACCAAGAGAAATTCATCATTGGTGGTGAGAATAAATATATGATAGATACTTTGTAATAAAATTTGCCAACTTCTTAAAAAGTACATTTATTATGTGATCCAAAATTTTATTTCTATGTGAGAAACAAAACATCTCCACACAAAAACTTGCATGCAAATTCTTATAACACCATTATTCATAATAACCAGAAGGTGGAATCAATCCAAAGGAACTAGTGAATGGATAAATAAATGTGATAAATCCATACAATGCAATACCATTCAGCAATAAAAAATCAATTAATGTTACACAATACTACATCATGGTTGAATCTTCAAAAGATGTTACGTAAAAAAAAAAAAAGCTAAAAAAAAAAGCCAGATACCATGTTTAAATGTGATGTCCAGAAATAGCAAATCTATAGAGATAGAAGTGAGTTAGTGTTCATGTGGGAAGAGAACAAAGACAGACTCCAATTGGGTATAAGGGATCTTTGTGGGGTGACAGAATTGTTCTAAAATTGGACTCTGGTGACTGATGCACATTTTTTAAACTTACTGAAAGTCATTTAATGTAAACATACAACAGGAGTGTTGTATGATATGTAAATTATACCTCAAAAACATGTAAAGGAAGTGGGGAAAAAAACCCAAAGTATAAATAATTTTGTCACACATGGTAAGCAATATTAACCAATCAGTACTGATTAATATTGAAACAAGCCTCTATAAGTCAGTACACTATCAAGTACATTCAGTAAACAGCCATTGGGTAAACTGGCTTTGAGTGAACTGGTTGTCATTAAATTGACCTGTTTTCCACCTCCTAACTGGGAGGATTAAAGGAGCTAATGTAGAGTCTGACAAAACCATTGCCCAATGGCAGCTAATCTCAGTGTCTCAGTTTTCACAATTATAAAATGAGGACAGACAACACCTTCAGGGTTGTTGTGAGAACTAAATAAAATAATGTATGTAAACAGCTATGGTAGTGTCTTATACAAAGTAGGTCCTCAATAAATGGCAACTATTTACACACTGATCTTTTATTAACTTCTAATTATGTAAAAGGTAAAATACATAGAAAACATATGTATAATAAAATCCCATGTACCTATCACCCAGATAATTTTCAGCAACCATAAACACAGAGCTAATTTTGTTTCATCTACACCAAAAGATGTCACAAAAGCTGGATTATTTTTGGAGAAAACCCAAGAAATAGTATATTATCTATAAATACTGTATCTTAAATCTACAGGTTCACTTAGACGATGATAGGCGAACAAGACTGCTGGGGAAGGTCAAAATGTTTTACTGTATCGTCTATAATCATAGGTTAGACTTTAAGGACACAATTTTCTCTTCCCTAGAAGATCTATCATGGGTTCTAGACAAGGACAGTGCTCAACAGTCTCTCTAATCTTATTATAAAGATTCTCAAGTCCCAAGGCTTCTGTTGCTTTCAGAATCTGCACTACCCTCACATTCCCATTTCCCTTATTTTTCAGCCAGATGGACCTTCTATACTTGCCCTGGGGATCTGAAAAGATTTTCCCACAAAAAAGCTAAGAAGGGATCCTTGTTATTTATGCTCCTGGGCTGTTATACATAAGCCTCTTGACTACCCCTATATATAGTATTGACAGTGCAAGTGCTAATACTTACTGTCTTCCTGTGCCTCTTCCTACCTACATGTTTCCAGGTTGCTGAGGACCTATTAGCTTCTGGCAATACTCACAACATAATGAAATCATCATTAATTATCATTATCACCATATTTCTTTTTTTCTTGGTTATCATTCTATTTTATCTTCAACTTTATCATTATGTTTAAAATAGTTATCACTTATTAAGTATTTTCTATATGCTAAGGTCCTGTGATAAGCATTTTATATACATTTAACCCTCCAACAACCCAAATGAAGGTTAAGTTTTATCTACAGAATGGAAATTATAAGGACATTGAGGCTCACATAGATTAATTATATTGTCAACATCACACAACAAACATGTGTGAGAACTGGGAAACAAACTTTGGATTGTCTGATTCCTAAGTCCAAGCTTTTCATTGTGAACAGCTGTTATTTTATTCCTTCAGAAAATGTCCTGTTAAAATTATTTTAAGAAAAGTAATATATGCTCCTTATACAAAGGTCAAACAGAACTGGAATGAAGTACCTTCCCTATACTACTTTCCAGGTATAAAAACAACTTTGATATGACAAGTCCAAAATAGTTAATATTTTTGTAAATATGTATAAGTACCACTGAAAGGAAAACATTGATGTTAGTATTACATGGGAAGGAGAACTAGGCAATGGGGAGGGATAAGAGCAAAATGTATTCTTTCACACTTTGCAAATTCCAAGCTGTAAAATTAAAATTTAATCTTAAAAAAGGTAATTAAAAGAACTTTTGTTTTCTTACACAAATGTATACATAAGCCTTTTTTAAAAACAAAGGGAGTATTCCTATGTATTACTGAGTCTTTTCAGTTATGAATGTATCTTAGACATTTTTCTGTGTCAACAATCTGACTTATTCTTTTTAGCAGCTACAAAGCATTCTACTCTATAGATGTACTATAACTTGTTTATCCAACCCTTATTGAAGAACGTTTCCAATTAATTGCTATTACAAGTAATGATGTAATAAACACTGAATATTTCTCTTTATACACATGCATTTCTACTAGATTCTTAAAAATAAAAATCACAATAAAAATAATATTCTTAACAAGAACACTATATTATCTCTTATTCCATGGGTTCTCACATACTGACTTTCCTTTAATTTCTAATTAAACAAGATTTTTCTCAGGATTGTCAATTAGAATCCAGAGCTCTTCCCCTCCTACCATCCTAACACTATTATAGTTTTCTGATCTAGCAATCAATGATATCTGATAATATCTGGGTGTTTCCCCAAGTATATCCCCTCCCCCACCCATGTCCTACTTCCTAGGTCTCAAGCCCATGGCCTATCTTAGTGGCATGTTGCCAACAACAATCCCAATATTTCTGTATTCCTTCCCCCCACCTCACCTGCCATTAGCCATCAATAGGGCCAGCGGGCCCTCATTCCCATCAAGGTCCAAGTCTGGCGAGTCATCATCTGATTCATTCAAGCAGGTACCAGTGATGTTGAACTGCAGAAGGAGGAGGCTCAGTTGTCACCTCTCTGGGACTCCCATGTGAATCAGGATGGTCACACTTCCCTCCGGTTCACAGGTCTGAGTTCACTGTCAAAACCACCTGAACAAAGGCCTTCTGCTACACTGTTCCCTACCCCCACCCCAGTGATCAGAGAAGGAAGCGTATCAATCTTGTAAAACATATTCCCTCAAAGGAGGGGTGCATCTTCATGTGCCAGAGGAAGGCACCACAATCTTGAAGCAAGGTAGAGCCCTGGAGAAGGACTTTTCTCAAGGATCTGTTCAAGGACTCCAAACTGACATACCATGTTCTCAATAGTCACTCACATTCCAGCATTTCAAGTTATAACTCAAGTATCAAATTTTGTGAGAAGAGTTCCTGATCACTACCCTTACCCAGATAGAATCATGTTTCATGTTTCTCAGGGTCCCCCCTAAACCCTTGATCATAGCATCTATAATACTTCATTGCACTCATTTGTTTTTATGCCTTTCTTTCTCACTAGCCTGTCAGTCTCTTGAGGGTTACATCCACAGCACCTATCACAGTGCCCAGCATAGAAAAGGTCTCAATAAATGTCTACTAATGAGTGGAACTGGTGGCCATATACTAGGGGCCTTAAAAGGGGTGAGAATGAAACCATATAGCCTGTCCTTTTGACAGCCAGCTCCTCCAAGGGACCCAAAAGGGTTGGGCTGAACTCATGGGCCAGCACCCACCTTTGCTTTCTGGGAAGAGCCTGTCTTCAGTGCCTGATGATTGTATGTATCCATGAGATTATAGCTCAAATGGCTAGCAGGCCCCAAGGCTGAGCTTTCCTTGCCCTTTCGCTCTGCCTTCTTGAAGAGTTCCTTCGACTTCAGGCCTTTCTTCTTTGAACCATTTTTGGAGGAAAGTAACAGCCTGGACATGGATACTGAAGTAGAATGGGCTGGTCTGGTTAAGGGAATGGAGGCAGCTGGGAAGATCCTCTGCAGCCCAAAGATATTGCTTGTATTCCCAACGTTCTGTTGGAAGATATCCTATAAGAGTATTAGTACATGAGTGGGTTAGAGCTTACTCAAGAGTACCCTCGATGCTAACAGCATATTCATGGCACTGGGGGTACGACCATGGAAGTGGTTTACAGATGGCTCCACATATGCACACCCTAGCTTTATTCACAATGAGTCATCAAGCATTTACTGGGTGGCATTTCTTTATCCAGCCATCGACAAGTAAGAAGACAAGTAGAGGAAAAACCCATTAGTACTATCAAAACTAGAGAAAAAAAGACTCTAGCACAGGTGACATGACATGAAATTGAGTACTAAATTATGTGGGTTCCAACTCTAAGGAGCGTAAGATCAAGAGGAAAAAGGTTCTAGTCCTAATTCTGCTACCAGCTAGCTCTGTGACTTCAGGAAAATCATCTAACCACTCTGAGGTGGTTTGGTCTATTGTAAAATAAAAGAATTGGACTGGAACGGTGGTTTTCAAAGATGGTCTATGGCTCTTTCATGCTTTTTAGGCCCTGAAGACTGGAGTTAGGTATAAAGCAGTTAAGAGGACTAAGTGTAGCACTTAAGCCTTCTGCCTTCATTAAAGGTGTTGTGTTTTGATTGCCTGCATAAATTGAGCTTCCCTGTAAGATCCCATTTGTGAAAAAGAATGCCATTGTTTTAAAACATCTGAATGACAATGTACCAGATATGCTTCAACTCTAAGTGCTCTTTCAATCAGCCCAAAGTTCTGCATATGAAAAATGGCTTAAGTGTGAAGAGCCTGGCCTTTTAACTAAATTCTGAAGGATTCTGACAGATGGCAGTAGAGGGAAATGAGGTGGGAGGTGGACAATGTAAACTCTGAGGTAGGTAGTGAAACATGCTACAAGTGGTGAGGCTGGAAGTCTAGTTTCCCAGTATCTCATTCTGACCAACTTTCAGCATGGTACTTTCTGTACCTATATCCTGGGCAATAAATTGAGCTTTACAGCTTCTGAGCAAAAGGAAGGTTTAAACTTCCTCAAGTCCAATTCTCTAGTACCTCTGCTCCATCACCAGCCCACACTGAGTTCTCTCTTTGCTACAAAACCTATTAACAATGGCTCACATTTATTGAGTACTTACTCTGCTAGGCACTGTGCGAGGGGCGCATATATATTAGCTCTTAATAAAAGTCTGAAAAGATGTCATTATTCCACTTTACAGATAAGAATAATGAGGCTCTGAAAGGCTTGCAAGTGACAGAGCAGGAACCAAAATCCAAGTTTCTCTGAGTGTCTTACCAGTACATCTTACTGCCTCACCATTTATGTCACCTGTTGAAAAATGGCTTTGCAATCACTTTCAACCTGGGAGAACTGCCATTTTATAGAATGCAAAGACTGAGTCAAAACATTAATAACAAGAACTACTACTACGACTTCTACCACCCACCACCATGACCTACCACCAGAATTTACTCAACACCTAATTGTGTGCCAAGAAATATACTTAGGAGTCAACCTATATCACTTCATTTAATCATTTAAATGACCTGAATAGGTCATTTAATAGTACTTCCCCTGAGTTCTCATGCCAATTGTAGAAGCCTGACCTGCCACTTGAACCTCAAGCCCTTCCTAAACACCTCCCCTGCTCCCCTACTTCTTACTTCCACCAAGCGGATCTCCCTAGCCAGATCTTTAATGAGCTGTACAGTCCGTACTGTCTCTGGGATCTCATCTTCATGGTCTGGCAAAGCCTGTTAAACAAAAAATGTGGAGAATAGACATGCATATAAACAGACACAAAACAGAATGTTTTTTTAACAAATGTACCAAGGCAATTCAATGCAAAAGGAGTAGTATCTTTAATAAATGGCACTAGACCAATTGGATATCTATATACAAAAAAAGAGTTTCAACCCTTATCTCACACAAATTGTTAAAATAGATCATAGACCTAAATATTAAGTCAAACTATTATAAACCCTTTAGAGGAAAGAGGAGAAAACCTTGTGACCTTAGATAAGCAAAGATTTTCTTAGGACATAAAGAACATTAACTATAAAAGAAAAATGTGATAAAATTAGATTTAATAATACAAAACTTCTCTTTGAAAAACACTGTTAAGACAAACCAGAATGAGAGAAAATACTTGCAAAATACATGTCTGATAAAGAATAGTGTCAGGAGGCATGAGAATCTCAACTGTAGGCTTTGGTCACACATCTCAAAAAGACAGGGACCTCAGGGAGACCCCTGAGGAGAAGCTGACCTCTCTACTTACGATGATTCAGTATTGAGCAGCTGACAGCTAGCTGAGAAACAACACAAGGAGAGACCTGTTGATTGCCTTTTAATTTGTCTGCTGTGTTTTGAGTCCTAAGAGATTTACACATTTATGTAGACAGAGCTAAGTTTTCCCCTTGTGATTTCTTCCATGAGTTTTTACTTCCTTTTTGTATTGAGAGAGATGGAAAAAATTCTCAGCATTTCCTTCTTTGTTTCCCATGGCTTGATTCTTTCTCCTTTAACACTTTTAATCCATCTGGAGCTGTTTTGGTGGCTGGCCAGGGCTAAGGGACGAGAACCCATATGGCACAGTTGGATAACCTTAATAGGTCCTGTCTCCCAGCCTGGAGGCTTACAGAAAGGTGAAGGAGAGAACATGTCTTGTGGAAGCCATCTGTACTTCCTAAAAGGTTTCTTCCACAAGTGTGGGTTCCTTGGATCCATGCCCTATTCTCCTCCAGTTCCCTATGCCTTGTGGTTTGGGGCTATCCTAACCCCAAGACATGAGTACTTAACATCCTCCCTCCCTCCTTTTTGGTGTTCCTGGGACACAGTCATTCTGAAGTTCTCTTCATGCAGACCTGGGGGTCAGAGATGAAACTTGAAGAGAGAGAATGAATAGTTTCACAGGCTAAAAAAAAGCCTATGATAAGGTAAGTCTAAAGAAGAAAGAGAAGGCCTAAAAAACATGGTATCAAAGGATATCTAAAGGGAAGCCTAGCAAAGAAAATAGGGAGATTGTGCAAGTTAAGTCTGCAGTAATTGAAAGGTCTCCTTAAGTCACTGTATTCAAGTAAGGAGTATGTAAAGAGTATCAGAAGCAAAGGGATATCTAGTGCTATTTCTTCTAATTTTTTTTTTGCATTTCTTAAGTATTTAAAAATTCCACATTTTCATCAGGTAATCCACTCACATAATACAAAAATAAAAAGACATGTATTGAAAGGTTCCTGTCACCAACTCAATTAGCACTTCCCCCACCTTCCCATACATACAAGTAACCACTTAGCTGCTTCTGCAAACCTCCAGATTGTGCCTTCAAGTAAATATAAGGACATATAAATGCCCTCCCCTTTTTTCATACATAAAGTAACATTCTACATACATAGTTCTACACCTTTATTCTGGAGATCTTTCCAAATGAGTACACAGAGAGCTTTCTTATTCTATTTTACAGATGTTTAGCACTCAACTGGATAAATTGATACTGGTATATTTTTAAAACACCATTTTTGAAGTATGCATTAAGAGTCTTACATTTTTTATGCACTTTGATCTAGTAATTGCTCTTTCAGTTATATTGAAGGAACAATGACAAGATGATGGATTGTGATTCACAATGACTGTGGATATTCACTGCATGATTTTGTGTGATTATGACCCCAAAATAATTTTTAAAACTTAAAAAAAAAAAATCAAGCATTTAGATAAGGGTGGTACATCCCCCCCCAAAAAAAATCATGTAACTATTAAATATTCATAGAGGATTTTGATGATACAGGAAAATTAAGATAAGTCAACTAATTCAGACACAAAATTTTTTTCTATAAACACAAATAAAAAGAACATATGCCCATACATTAATGCAGTTTCCTCTCAGTGTAAAAATTACAGTTGGTTTTCCTTCTCTATACCTTTCTGCGTTTTTCTAATTCTCATATCATAAGTCCTGCTACTTTTTAGAATCACAAAGAAAGGTTTAAAAATGCAATCCACAGTTTTCCACTTTAATCCGAGAAGCCCACAAGACTCCCGGTCTCTTCTTCCTTCCCAAAATATTCACCAAAAGCCAGTCCTTATAGAGGGCAAAACTCTCAAAGACATAGAGAAATAAGTTTACTTACTTCTTTCCGTGTCCAGGCTCTAAAGGCCAAATTCAGTGCTTTGCCACCATGTACCAGATAGGATGCAGGATGTCTCCTGTTCTCTCGCAAACCTAAAGGAGGGAAATGAAAGACAGAGTGTCAATAAAGTCATTCAGCAAAGTGAAGGACTTACTATCTTTTTCAGACAGAGAAAACGCTCAAGTTTCTGAGCATAACTCTAAATTTCAGTCCTTATAGCAGCGTTTATTTAACAAATGCCTACTACATGTCAGGAATTTGACATTACTCCCTCATTTAATCCTTGTAACCATGCTGTTAGCTAGGTATTATTATCTTCATATTACAGTTCAGGAAACTGAGGCTCAGAAAGGCAGTGACTTGACCAAGGATACAATAAATGCCAAAGCCAAAGTTGAAACCATGTATGTCTATTTGAATCTAAGATTTATACTCCTTCTACCACCCTATTCTCTTTCTTGGGCTTCAAAACATGAATTCTCAGGAAGATCCTGACTATGTAGGGCCATTAATGCAAAAAAAAAGAAAAAGGATTAACTGTGTTCTGGGTTATTCCACAAGGAGGTCATACCAAACAGTGAGATTTAGGCTCAATAAAGTATTTTCTAATGAACTGTGCTGATTAGAACTGGTAACAAGTCAATCAGTTCTTGAACACTTAAGTGAAACTCTAAGTGGCAGAATAAGAGCTTGAGGTATCCAGTAGGAGACATTACTCATTGACCTCTG
This sequence comes from Uropsilus gracilis, assembly GCA_004024945.1. Taxonomy (NCBI): domain Eukaryota; kingdom Metazoa; phylum Chordata; class Mammalia; order Eulipotyphla; family Talpidae; genus Uropsilus; species Uropsilus gracilis. Next base: position 47,045 of record PVHY01007332.1, read on the forward strand.
AGGTTCTTTGTAATATGGAGATACAGATTCCCCCTGGCTAAGTCACTTTGAAGAATCTAGGTCTGGAAGAGGGAGCCCTCTATTTCAGAGCAGAGCAGGAAAGAGGAAACTCAGTAGATTAGATTCCATTTGGACTGATACCTGGGAACCAAAACAATGATGCCAGGATGAGGTCAGGACTTGGATTTGTCCCATGGGAAGCACATCCAGGAAACTCCAAAATTATCCAGATTGAACGTCTTACCTTAACTGATGGGAAACAGGATAATTTCACTGTGATCCTATTTCTTAGTTACCTTTGCTAAATAAAAGTTAGAATCCATGTGCTACCTGACATTATGCTTACTATAAAACCAGTCTTAAAAACTCACATACTGCCTGATACCTTAGGATTGTTGAAATGACAAAATTATAGAGATGGAATAACAGATGGGACAGTTGGCAAAGGGTGCCATACCTCGAAAAATGTCCAGGATGTGCTTTCCCACATACCAACAGATGGTCTCAAAGTTGGGAAACTTGAAGAGGTCTGCTGTGCTCAGTCGCTTCTCAATCTCATAGGCTCTGGAAGTAGTAGGCACAAAAATGATAACAATAATCCCATTTATTATATACCTACTATGTATTAAATACTGTTCTGGATGCTTTGTATCCATTATCTCTAATCATATTACCCTGTAAGACCCTAGTTTAGGGGTTAGGAAAATTGGGTTCAAAGGTTATGTGACTTGACAAAAGTCATATGCTGTACTCTTCACTACAGGGGAGATAGGAATGGCCAACTCAGAATCACCACAGCATGTGAACTCACTTGAGTTGCATTTCGATATTAAGGCTGTGTAAGAAATTCCCTCCAAAGGCAAGGCAGTCCACAGGGGTCAGCACAGCATGGATCCATCCTGCAGTATAATAAGGCAAAAATCACAGCTGGCAGAAGGCCTTTCTTCCTTTGGACATCTCCACTGCCTGCTCAAAGCAAACACAACTCCTTTGAGCAGTGAGTCTGACAGGGACTCAGAACATTATATAAGTTCCTCCACTATCTGAAATACCCATTCTGGTTGAGTGTGCCATCACTATAACCCTGACTGGATCGATATGAAGTTAAGGAGCTCCTATTTTCCTCTTCTCCACTTCTGTTGCCTCACCCATTCTATCTCTTGTCTCTAAAAAGCTATTTACCCTTATCCTTGGCAGGACTATCCCTTTTAACTGTATCATGAGAAAAACAAAGTTTTTACATTGGACAGACCTGGGTTCAAATTCTGTCATTTTCTAGCTAAATATCTGCATCACAGGTTGCTGTAAAATGTACACCTACTTGGAAATCAATTATTCCCCTGTCCTTGCTCTACCTTTGGAAACTGTCTGATTTTCCCTCTTGAATCTCATGTTTATCTTCCCTTCTTCATCCACTAATTCTAGCAGTGCCTTAGGGTTCAGACCCTCACTACCTCTCAACAAGGCTACTTGCAACAGCCTCTAAACTGGTTCCTCTACACTAGTGGTGTGGGACAGTGAATACTTGAGCTACCTGAGACTTTCAGAGGATATGTGAGGGGCAAAACTATATTCATGATAGTATTAAGATGTTACTTGTTTGCTTAACCTTCATTCTGTTATGGGTGTAGTGGAGTTTTCCAGGAGGTACATAATGTGATATTATAACATGTAGAAGCAGATTTGAGGATTTAAGCATTTTCTATTAACCCATATATTAAAATAGATTTGCAAAAAAAATTAATGCCATACTTATTACTAACCCTTTCGGGTCTGAAAATGTATATGTTTCATAAAAACAGTTATGTATGCTAACATATAATGGGTTTATTATAGGTTTTCTCAATAAATTAGTAGGTTGAATTTTCTCAGTTTTAACTTATAATGAGGCAAATATTAATAAACACAAGAAACATAGATAAAAGCTATTTTGGTTCCTCAATAACATTTAAGAGTATAAAAGGGGTTCTAAGTCACAATTGTTTGCAAACCACTGCTCTGTACCAACATTAACCTCTCAAGTCTATATCACACTATAGGCTATATCTAAAATACAAATATGCCCATGCAATCCTCTGTTCCAAACTCTTCATTATAATTTCCATTCCTCAAAAGAATGGATAAGTTATCACATACAATGGAATACTAGAAAGCATGTGAAATGAATGAACTATACTACACATTTATCAACATGAATGAATGTTGATATCAACAATTACAATGTCAAAGAAAAACACAAGTTGAGAAGAATATACCCAATGATTCCATTTATATATTGTTCAAAAATATGTAAAATAATACAATATATTGCTTAGTGAGGCATTCTATTTAATAATGGGATAAAAATGCATGAGGATGACTAACACCAGCTTGAGGACAAAAGATAGCACTGAAAGAGAAGAATGGTAATGTACCTCAGAAGAAGTATACAGAAATCTTCAAATATATTTGTAATATATTTTTAGCTGCATCATGAACATCTATATGTTCATTATATTAGTCTTTTTAGCTTTTGCTATATTTGAAATTTTCATTAGAAGTGAGAAAACCAAGTAAACCTTCAAGTGTTCCACTCTAGGACTACAGCTTCATTTGCTCCAAGCTCTTGACCATTTTTAGGCTCTATTTTTATAAACTGCTCCACAGTACTTATGCCTTTTCCTGTATCTAAGATATCTTTCTTGCATTTCTTTTCCTGGTCAGTACCTATTAATTCTTTAGGCATCACTCTTGAGAGATTTTTGCAAACCTCTGGCTAGACTGCTTTCTTTGCACTTCCAAAATCTGTGGTAAATGTCTTTATTTTGGTTATTTAAAATATTATACTTAAATGGCCAATCAATCTCTCATCCTTAGTACCTAGCCCAAATGCCGGGAGAGGTAATATAAACTCAAAGTTTGTGGAGCTAAGTAGATGATACTCATTAGTGGGAACTTCTACCAAGATGCAAATATATCCAGTTCAAACCTCTGGTAGGCAATTGAATTCATCCAACAGTTATTAAATATGCCAATGGAGAAGGCATTAGGCAACACCCAACAAGGGATTTGAAGATGGGTGAATAAAGGTTTGGGAATCTATAAAAAAGTAAAGGAGATGGGTATGGGTAATTTGCCTCATTATAATCTAAATATTCTATAAAAGCAATGTAATAAAATATATTCATATATGAACAAACAGACCTATGCAAAGAAAGGAAAACCTAGAACTATAAATACAATGTTTGAGGTGTTAAAGTTACATAAGAACTTCAAAATACTATATTTTAGATAAATAATGTAATAGCTGGGCTATTATTGGAGATAATGGAAAAAAGAATCAGAGAACTTGAAGAAAGAACACAGAAAGTACCCAATATGAACAAAAGAAAGGCAATAGATTGAGAAAAACTAAACTCCAGGACTTGTGGGTCTATCGCAAAATATGTGACTCATATAAACCAGAGACCCAAGAGAAGAGTGTTTATGTTAGTGTGGGGCTGAAAAGGAATTTACATAAGTAATGACTGGAATTTTACTAGTATGGCAAAAGACTAAATCTACATATTCAAGAAAGTCAGTAAAACATACAGTATATAGCCGAGCATGGTGGTGCATGCCTGTAAGCTTCAGCCTATGAAGCGGCTGGGGCTAGGGATCGTGGTTCAAATCCCGCTTGGGGCAACACAGTGAGACCTAGTCCCAAAAAATAGCTGGGCGTAGTGGCACATGCCTGTAATCCCAGCTACCTGGGAAGCTGAGGCTGGGGATTGCTTGAGTCTGTGGTACCCAGGGCAACGTGAGCCTGCGGTTCCACAGGCAAAAATAGCAAGACCTAGTCTCAAAAAACAAAAACAAAAACAGTATAAACCCAAAGAAATCCATGACAAAACATATGTAAAAATAACCACTGAAAACTTAAGAAAAAATATTGAAAGTAGCAAGAAATGAAATATTATTTAGGGGAGAAGAACATTTGAATAGTAGTCAAAATCTCATCAGAAATCAAGACAGTCGCTTTTGGGCAGCTCAGGCTCTTGGAGAGGATCTCCAGTACATCCCAGCTGCAGCCTAGGCTGCTGGTGGGAGTGGAGCGGTTGGGTGAGTCCTATACGACTGGGGCCTCAGAGTCTCAGGGTCCAGGGGTCTTGGGCTAAGGGAGTTAGCCTCTGCCTCCAGTGGGCCGGGGGTAGGGGCTGAGCATCCCTGTTGAGTCTCTGGCTGAGTGGAAGGTTTAGTAGATCCTTCTTTTCAGGCCCAATCCTAGTCCCAGTTGGGCTAGAGAGTTGAAAGTCCTCCCTAGACAGCCTGGGTCCAGGGGAGGGCCTCTGCCATGGCCTAGACTGCTGTTATGAATGAGGACAGGGATGAATCCTGTGCCACTGGGGTCTTGGGGCTAGGGGACCTGGCCTCTGCCCTTTTGGTGTGCATATGTTGGGGGGGGGGAACGGGGACTGAGCAGCCTCTGACAGTGGTCCAGAGCTGGGAGAGGGGATTAGTAGGCTCCACCTTTCAGGCCTGATCCTGATCCAAGCCTGGCCAAGAATAGGGGCCAAAGTCCTTTCAGAAGGCCTGGGCCTTTGGGGAGGCCCCCAGGACACCCTCACCAGTCTAGGTTGCAGATTGAGTTGTGGGTCAGGTAAACCCTGCACCACTGGGGTCTTGGGGGGTCTCAGGGTCTTGGGTATCCAGGGATCTTGGGCTGGGGGAGCCAGTTTCTACGTCCATGTGGGCCAAGGGTAAGGACTGGGGGTGGGGGGAAGGAAGCCCCCTCTGATTTACTCCAACTTTAATCAGACCTGCACTAGGAATGAAAAATCCAGGTCTCCAGCCAAAGATATAATGGAGAGGCCTTGAATATACTCACCACCTGGAGAGGACCCAAACATAGCATGGTCAGAACACTGAGACAGGAACGATTGCAGTGACCTGTTACAGATTTCTACTTATATCATCTCTGGGGCTGGGGAACCAAATCCCTGGCCCAGAGTTTTGTTTAACTTTTGAGTGAGGCTCCCTCCTTCACCAATTAATGGGGCAAGAAAGCCACAGAGATGTGACTGTGGACCCATCGCAGAACTGCAAACATGAGAGGAGAGGAGCTGGACCAACTACCTGGGATGACTGTCTCTAGCAGGGGACTTCTCCACTGTCAGTGGCTGGGAGTGAGGGCTACCAACTCAAAATACCAGAACTTTATGGCAAAGAAACAGTACTAAGTGACAGACACCTGAAAGGAGCCTGGAGAACCGTACCACACACCTGCCCTACAAGATGTTCCTGTTGTGTTTGGCTTGAGTACCCGCCTCAGTTACTCCTGGAGATCTGAGCAGCCTGGTCTGTTGTGATCCAGGAATGCAAGTCCTTACCCAGGAAATAGGACATTGTTCCAGAAAAAGAAAAGACCAGTGGGCCAAGCATTGACTAGTAACTTACAGTGCAAGGAGTTGGAGTGATCAGAGGGAGTAAGGGGGAAAGGGGGAGTAGGATGAGTTACAGGGGTACAATATGGAAGGGAGGGCCATACCCACGGGGATAAATAACCATACAAATATGACCAATGTTGTATGAAAATTTTAAAATAAAAAATGTATCCCCTCCCACCAAAAAAAAGAAATCATGGAAGCCAAAGGAAGAACAATCAGTAGCACAGCATGCCCAAAGTTTGAGAGAAAATAACCATTCACTCAAAATTCTATATTTAGCAATACAGTTCAGGAATGAAAAAGAAATCAAAACATTTACAGATGAGGGGAAACTAAAGAAAATCTGTTGTGAGCAGACCTATCCCAAGACTAAACAGAAGGGAAATGACCAAAGAGGGAACCATGGAACACCAGTAGGAAGAAAGAACAACAGAAGAGTGAAAATCCAGTAATGACAACAGACTTTTTTTTATAGACTTTCCTTCTCTTATGTATCCTAAATTATGTTTGACACTTTGGACAAAAATCAAAACGCAATGTGATGTGGTTCTCAATGTATGCAGAGGCAATACTTAATATAAATATACTTTAAATGGGAAGGGTATAGGAATGTGAACACAAGAATAGAAAGATTTCAACCATTCCCTCAAACTGGTAATATATCAATTAAAATGTTAATACTATTAGGCTGCGGTAAAATATATGTAAATACAAAATCAAAACAAAAAACTATAAAAAATAAAAATCTATATAAGACGTGAAGCTTATAATTCATACAAAAACTGAAGGGGTTCAGATAGACATAATAACATTGAAAAAGAAAAGTTGGAAAGCTGACACTTCTTGATCTGAAAGCTTACCATAAATGTACAGTAATTGAGACAGTGCGACAGACATACAGACAATGAAATTGAATTCAAAGACCAGAAATAAAGACTACATTTACGTTCAACTGATTTTTGACAATGTTGTCAAGACAATTCATTAGGGCCAGATTTGTCTTTTGAAATGGTTCTGGCACAACTAGCCATTCAGAAGCAAAAGCATGAATATTGGATCCTATGACCTCACAATATCTGGGAAGAAACATTAGTTTGAAATAAATAAAAGACCTAACTATATTAATTAAGACTATAAAATTTTAGAATAAAACACAGGTGTAAATCTTCATGGCCCTGAATTAGGCAATGATCTTTTAAATAACACCAAAAATCTAGCAAAGAAATATAATAAATTTGGACCTCAAATTCATAACTTTTGTATTATAGCACTATAAAGTGAAATAGCAATGCCCCAAATGAAGAAAGTATTTCTGCACAAAGGTATAATATCCAAAATATATATAAAGAATTTTTACAGCTCAACAATAAAAAAACAAATTACCCATTTAAAGATGGACAGCCGGGCACGGTGGTGCATGCCTGTAAGCAACAGCTTATGGAGTCATGGCAGGTTCTGGGGATCGTGGTTCGAGT